>BMAV01022779.1:84777-176650 GCA_019973955.1 Trichonephila inaurata madagascariensis
CAAGGAACCATTAAATCATTTAGCTATATGTTTGGTGTCAGGAAGGAATGTTCAAAATCTTGCGACTCTGCTATGTCAAGTTTATACAAAAAGGGAGACCACGGCAATCAAAAGTTTAAGAAAGGCTGCATTACGTAATACCACCAAAATATTTGCTTACAGATCTATGCAAGTATCTCTCTATAGTTTCTCAAGCTATTAGTTTAAAAAAAATGACAAGAAAAACGCGTTTAAACTTTATAAAAGGTTTACTTTTGGCAGATTTGTAGTAGTAATTTAATTATTTTTAGCGTTTTCTTACCATCTCCTATTAAAAACAGATATATTTGATTTTTAAAATGGTAAAATAGAAGAAAATGTGGTTTATGACTGAAAGTATCGTTCTCGACTGTAAGATTTATTATTGCTCAGTTAAGAATTTAATAAGCATTAATAATTAAAAGGAAAAAAATTGTACAATATTATGAAAAATACATTTAATTAAAAAATATTCAGAATAAGACTTTCCCTTGCATAAATTTGAGGAAGTAGTAACTGTACGTAGAAATTTGGTATAAAGAATTGATTTGAATATATAAAAATTCTCATTTATCACAATTCCTGGAAAATTAATTTGTGACGAAAGCTTACGTTTTTCACAGATTCCATTTAAAAAGATAAAAACACTTCATAAAATGTTACATAAAAGAGATAATAAATTTTGCTCTCAAAAAACTCAGATGTAAAAAATAAATTTTAATTAAAAAAACGTTTATTTTAATATAAAATTACCGTACAAATAAATGATGATCTTTTTTTCTGATGGATTGAATAAATTAATCTTATTATTTTTTTGCAACATACATTTAATTTAACATACATTCCAACAAGTACAGCGGGAAAAAACGTTTCTAATTTAATTAAGTTTGAGGAAATATTTCAGGGGAATTAGATAACAATTTTTTATATCGCTTTTTTTTTTACCCATACATTTATCTGTTATTTGTACATATAATGAAATCTTTCACGTTTGTGGGATCTTTAATAATGAATACCAGATAACGATACATAAATAAATAAAATTTTAAAACATTTGAGACAATTTTTCTAAATTAAATTGAAATTTTTTATACTGGTACTTGTCAATTAAAAAAATAAATCTTTATTATGGCATAGGAAAAATTGAATACAAGATTTTTTGTGTTACTTCTCAAATATATTTAATTTAACAGTAAGTTTATTATTATTCTTCCATATTACAAAAAAGGAACTGTGCTGTATCAATAAAGCAAAAAGTATATTAAAATAAATATTTTGCAATGTATTTATGTGGTTAAAATTTATTGAATATAACAGGAATATCAAATTAATTTCGATCCTGATTACAATATAGTTTATAATTAGATATAAATAATAAATAAAACAATTT
Organism: Trichonephila inaurata madagascariensis; assembly: GCA_019973955.1. NCBI lineage: Eukaryota > Metazoa > Arthropoda > Arachnida > Araneae > Nephilidae > Trichonephila > Trichonephila inaurata. The sequence goes on from BMAV01022779.1 coordinate 86,186, forward strand.
TTAAATAAATAAAACTAAGCATATATGATTGTTCAAACATCATCAAAATGGAAAGAAACGAATAATCTTTTGTGTGTTGACTAAATAAGAGTATTTAATTAAAGTATGCATGAAAATGAATAAAACATATGTATCTATATCCACATAAAAATGATCTCTTTAATACTATACTTGAAATGATTTTATTAAAAAAAATATTTTAATGTTTAGAAAATTAAAAAAATATGTAAAGGAAGTTCTTTAAATGTAAATATTCTATAATTATGATTAATTTGGTATTATATAAGTAATTACTTGCGTCATAAAATAATTATATCAAAAGGATTTTTAATAATATTAGTAATCATAAAACGATTTAATTGCATAAAATAATTGTTAAATTAAAATTAATTCAAAACATATAATTTTTAACCATATAAGGAACATAATAATAACTGTCGCTTGATTGTTTTAGGTTTGTTGTCAAACTTTAAAAAAAATACTTCTTTTTCTTCTTTTATTTATATTCTATATTTTATTTTTAGATATTAACTATTTTTTAGCAATATGTGCATTTTTCAAGCATTATGATTGATTATTTCACTGAGGAAATCCGATTGAGACTATTGTTATCTAACCCATAATAGAAATGAACAAATTAAGAATTTTTTAAATTGTATTTACGATTTAAGATCCCTCCATCCGGTATAGTTGTTAGGAACGCTGACTGCGGTGCCGTAGGGCCAGAGTGTTCGAATTCCAGAGAAGGCATGGATGTTTGTGAATGTATAGTGCTTTCGCGTCATGGAGGTACTCAAAACAGCCGACGAGCCTCAAGTCCTCTCGTGAGGTTGATGTAAGGAGAAGAGAGATGGGAGCACCCTGACCACTTCCTGTGTGTTCTCAGTGAAAATTTAGGTGGAAATGAGCAAAAATCGTACTATTACCTGCATAGTGCTTAAAGCTAAGGCTAAAAAAAGGCTTAAAAATCTGGCCCCTAACCGCGATGAAATCCATGGACCTTGATCTGATGTTACTATCGATCAGGTGGCATAAGTGGCAACAACATGATTTAAGAGGCAGTATAATTGTCTAAAAGCAATAATAAAATAGAACTGTCCATATTTGTATCCCAAGACCCCATTTTTTTAAAAAAAATAGGTAAACAAGTAAATGAAGCTTTTGCAATACTATACAAAAGAAAAAAAAAATTAACAGTTCCGTAAGATATGAAAATTCTCTCGCTGTTACTGCAACTTTTTTTCTCTTAAAAAACTACCTAGATATGAACAAGTATGAATAAATAACACTAAAAATTTCTTTATCTTAGGTATCAAAATTACGCAGTTTTAAGTAAAAGAGAAGCAAAACAATATTTTACAATAAATTCGAGATTTCTGTCAAGCAGGCAAGCGATATAAAACTTTAGCACCATTTATAATCTTTTAGCGCCATCTGAAAATAAAGATCCAATTTTGTCTTAAGATTAAAAAAAATGTATAGCGTTCTCATTTTTACAATGACAGTAGTTTTATAACGTTAACCTCAATGAAAAGTTCAAATTCGTTATCCCCCCCCCCCCAGATCTAATCTTTCCCATTTTCAGCTTATTTCAGCATTTTCAGATTGTTTTCTATACCGTACACTCTTAGTTGCATACAAAATCGGGACATCTTTCAATTTTTCGTCTCATTGAAGAGTCCCATCAAGCGTGGTATTATATGTTTATTTGGGTGTGAAATATGACGTAATAACCAAGGAAATGTGGAAATGAATGATGTAATATATTTCCCGGAAGTACAATGCCAATTTATATCTGTAATATGATAAGTTACGAATTATTTACTATTAGAAATTTTTTTTTAATGTTAATACATTGTAATATTTTTGGTTCCAAGAGAGAAAAAAAAACTTATCCTTTTAATTATAAATTATTTTTCAATTCCTGCTATAAGCTCTCTCTCTATATATATTTATCTTGTTCAAATATTCAATCGTTAATTAAATACATTTTAAAGCACTCGATTGAGCTAGAATTTAGTATACACGATTATTTAGAATGACTATACGGTAATTTAATTATAATTAATAAAAATTAATTGATTAAAATTAATTATTCAAAGAATTGAAGATACAGCCACGTTGGCATCATTTTTGGCGACTTGTGTCAAAACTTTGAAAGGTTTTTCCTCACATTTTAAAGCACTCATTTCAGCTGAAATTTTCTATACAGATTGTTTTAGGTGACAGTACGATGATTTAATTATGATTAATTAAAACTAATTGACGGAAACTAATTATGTAAAGAATTAGATACAGTCACGTTGGCTTCATTTTTAGTGACTTGGGTAAAAACGGTAACAGATTTTTTTCCCTCGCGTTTTAAAGCATTCAGTTGAACTGAAATTTCATATACACGATTATTTTGGATAACAATACAATACTTTAATGATAATTAAAAGAAATTAATTGCCCCTTAATATTGTGATTCTTTTATATGTATATACATATTTATATTAATTGTAATTATTTGATAAAAAGTAACTAAAATAAAAATTTTCTTTGTTGTTTCTTAGTAGGAGTGACTAAATTTTTTTTTATATTACTTGTTTTTTAAAAAATTCGCTCTAGTAAAAAGTTAATTAAAATTTGTGATGTCTTATTTAAGTAAAGATGATGAGAAATCTTTTTTTTTCTGCGATGTTTAATTAAAAGAGATTATTTGTTCTTCCATGTCAAATTTACCTACAATTATTTATGATCCGAAGACAAACAAGAAGTAGATCAGGAAAAGAATATTTTTCTGAAAAAGGGAAAAAGAGAGAGAGAGAAAGAGAAATCGGACTTTCCTGAAAATAACTCGGTGAAAATATATTTAACGGTATTCTTGAAACATGCTTGTGGATCAATAAGTTTCCGAAATAGAAACAAAAAAATAGAATCTATACAATAGCAAAAAATAGATGTTCTTGTTTCAGAGTAAAGGAAAATAAAAAAAAAATTGGTATGTATTTCGTAACCATACTAATTATCTATCTCTTCTCTTGACTCAGATAATAGTAGATTTTAATCAAAATCGATTGGAGAATAGTCTATTTCCTATTTCTGAAGCTAATGTGTACTTAGAATTGAATTCTATTTTCTCTGACGGGGCCAGATTTCTACTTCAAGGAAAACATACGTTTGGTGGGAAGAGAAGTAATTAACAGTTTTGGAAATAAGTTTGATGAGGTGTATTTACAGATGTACTCTCTAACTGTGATCACTTTTCTGAAACTTTCCCCAAAATATATCTATATATATATTGACCTAATTATCTATTTGTATTCTATTAGAACACACGCGTAAATTTAAAACTTATCCCTTATTTGATATTTTTGGTTTATTATTATTATTATTATTCATTTATTTCTTGCACTGTTATAAATACATTTTCTGATGAGATGGAAGTTTGGATCTCCACTAAAGCTCGCTTTGACCGTACATCTCAGCCCTAAGCCTACGTAAACTTAAAGGAACATAATAGTTTTAATATATAATATGATTTTAATAGCATCAGGTTCTCCATCGGTTTAAATAAACGAGATTTCTGCAAAGAACGAAGTCTACTTTTTGGGTACGTCATGTAAGCAACCACGAGTATGAATGTCTTGATTTGTGTGTTGCTACTTGTTTTTTATTTGTAAGTGTTTTTTCTCCGTAACCCAGTTTTTCTCAAAACTTCAGTATTTGCGACCCAATATTCAATAATATTTTTCATCGCGCCCTCTCCAAACAATAACAGTGTATTGAATTCAATAATACTATACTTTGACGCTAAAGCTACAATGTGACTTTAACCTCTTCATTACCACCGGCGTATATAAACGTCTCGTTCAGCCAAAGCGTTCATTGTCCCGGACGTATGTATACTTCTTTTCCGGAGTACGATCTTATCTATGCACTGCTATCCATGAAATTATTTCGAAGGCTTTGGAATGCAAGCAGTGTTTGCGGAGGATTTACTTATTTCAGAGAAGGTTTTACTTATTTATTCCTTTTCATCCCCGAATACATCCGTACACGCACCTACATAGAAAGTGGCGGCATTGGAGAGGGTAACTTTTAATCGACAGCTCTAAGGGATTAATTATAAACCGTACAAATTGTCAAGATAAAGTGTTAATTTTTGTATATAATTTTATATATCACAAGCCCATGGGGTCACCGGTAATTATTAATCTTGTTCTGAACTTAGTATTGTAAATTATCATATACATTGTGCAGTACTGATACATTTATAAGTGTATTATATCCATGCAAATGTGTATTTTATATTTTTTATGACAGAATATACTTTGTTTGTTTACTTTTAGTAAATTAATAATTTTTTAAAATAATCTTTTGTATTCGACTTTTCAATATGCTCGCCCCCTCTTAGAGTTATCACGACCCCGTAGGGGGACGTGCCACACAGTTTGAGAAACGCTACCTTAACCCAATAAAATGAAGATTTAAAAGTACCAAACATCATCAACCCCTTCAATGACTGCAAGAATTTATGTGATTTCCTTTAAAAATGCTTTAGTTTCAATTAAAGTATTCTATAAATATATGCATGTCTTTTCGAGTGTATGTGTTTTCCGGAAATATTTCTCTTTAATTATTAAAGAATCTTTAGAATCTTTGTGAATATCTCTCTTCCCCATAAAAGAGGATTTCAAATTTGACTAGAATAACTAACTACACAGTAACTGATCGGAAATAACAAAATATTTTCAAATCAGAAGTTGAAATGATTCTAAAGATATTTTTGAAGTATTTAAACTAAATCCTTCAAATTAAAGCGGAAAGGAGATACTAATCAAATCAAATACAAATTCTTTATTTTGAAGATATTCAATAAATGTGTTTTAATTTGTTACTAGTGAAAAGGATATTACAAAATGATTCGAAAACTGACAGGACACATGAAATTGATTCGAGTTAAATCTGTTAATCAAATCATATGCGAACATTGACAAGTTTACCTCTAGCGTAGGAAGAATGATAGACATAATCAAATGAAAACTACACGAAAATGCTTTCTCTCCCGCCTTTCCGCTCAGATATTCAGACAATACCTATAAGTCATTTCTCTTACATGTTAGCAATCGTTATAATAACTGTAATAATTTACACTTAACAACTCCAAAGCTAAGCTTCAACAAATGGAATAAATGACTTCTGTCCAAGAAAATTTCGAGATGCGTAGTGAAATATGAAGGGAGTAATTAGATTAGTGATCCATCCTCTGCGGAAATAAGACGTGAGCAGAAAGTGTAGTTTAGTTTCCACTACTCTTTATGGAAGGCATGACTCGGAGTGCAGAGTAAGAAGGCCTAAGTTTAGGCCTTGCTTTGTTTTTACACTCGATACCACCATAAGTGAGTACGTCAAAAGAGTCGAAATGGACAGTTTTAATAGGGTTTAAAAGATATGTCAGAAGGTACTTAATTTTTCATTTGCTTTTTGGTTACTCTGTAAACAAGAGAAAAATGAATACATTGAAGACTCGGACCTCGAAATGCTGTAATCTCTTGGGTTGGTAAGAACTTCAAGAAACTAAACATCAAAAATTCACATTGCTTTTTAATATACATTGACACATTTCGCAAATGTTAGGAAAACATTCATGCATATTTTAAATTGTAATATTTTTTAACTTTCTTTTATGTGTTTAGATTGTAACTTGCGATTGAGATTGAGAATACATTTTATAAATATATTCAAAAAATTTTCTTATCATTATATTTGGGTAAAATTTGTGTAATATACAGAAAAAAGAGTTTGATCCAGAGTTTTGAATTAAGAGCGGAAGAAAAAAATTAAACCTCTCTTGCAATTTTTCCTAATAAAGCCTCAAAAAAAGTATTAATTAAAAACTTTTTTCTAAAGAAATTATCAAAGTAATTAAAATATATGCTTGATTTTATCTTGACAATATAGCGTACAATTTAAACTTCTTTTAGGATGTTGGTATTGTCAGTAGCACAATTGAAGAGAAAACATCTCGTTGGCTCAAAACCCCCATTTATTGACGATTACAAAATGAAACAAGCAGCAAATATTAAAAAATTTCTGGCATCAACACACCAATTACTAAAACATTTCACAAAAGATATCTATCTTTACCGAGAATCTCAAACCCTTATGTGGTTTACTATAAAGTTGTTCAATCGTATGATTTAAAAGAATTTTTCTAGATTCGTCGATAACAGTGATGCAAGATTGCATCATCCTGTTTTTAAAAACGCTAACGTTTCAGTATTTTGGGAGATAAAGTTGTGGTTATTTTCCTCAGACCGGGTAAACTGAAAAAATATCACACGAAATCTTATCTTGAAGAGCTTAAGACCATTATGAATTAAGATTCCTCGAGTAAACATTTGACGGATTACACACACACTGCAAAATTTAAATCTCTAGGAACATTCTGAATTAATTTGAATTTTTGAATGAACATAATGAAAGCAAGGGATCATTAAATAGTACTAAGTTATTTGACAGAAAAATTGCGCTATATGCCTGAAAAGTAACGAGCTTTAAGTAATTCTTGTAGTAAATAGTAAAGTAACTGTTCAGAATATTTTGTTTTAAATTTCACCCTTTTTCAGTTGTATACCCTTTTAAGTGTTTGAAAAATTTTTAATCAGTAGGATTCCATTAAAAATGCTACAGAATCTCAACATGATATTTAAGAACCCTTTAAAAGTGTTTTCTTCTTTTAACAGCATATTTATTTTGAGAAAACAAATATTGCTTTGAAATGCCTCGTAGATATAGTATATACATTCAAGCAATATTACGGCGGAATAATTGTCTATAAAAATGTAACACATAAAGCGAAACTTTTTAAAACCAGACGGACAGGAGCCTCAAGAGAAATCATTTCATTTTCACTAAAGCGACAACTTTTAACCTTATGCCCGTGGAAAATAGAAACGGTTGAAAAGAATATGTTTTGAACCTTTAAGAGAAATTATTTCTTTAACTAGAAAACCACAGGTCTAGAAAATCACCTTGGGAATAACCTTTTGTATTACGATTCCGCTTTACGATCTAGTTTCGTTCTACTAAGATTTTTCTTTCAGAAATTTCTGTAAGTTTCTTCATTTTCTGTGGCGCCAAAACTCCAAATCTCTTTATGTTCTAAATTTTAAGAAACACATCCCCTTCTCTTTTTCACTGTCTAATCTATATTAAGATCATTCTAGGTCACTGATATAACTTCAGCATTCATGAATAGAAATTGGATTCGGAAATTTTTGATAGCAGCATTTATGCTCAAAATTTATGTATTTAGATGTTATTTTACAAAGGATGCTTAAATTTGAATGCTAATAACATTAATATTTGGATCATAGTTTTTAAAAAAACTGCTGAGTTTTGAATTGAAGCACAATTTTGATGCTATCTCTGACTTTTTTTTTATTTAAATCATTGTTGGACTCTGATAATGTCGTACTTTTTTCAAAAATCACGAAGGCAATAAATAACATGAAAGATACTCTAAAAAGATATTTTAAAGTATATTAACTTAAATAAAATATTTTTTATGGGATTGTGATGCTTAAAACTAACATTTCATTTACACGAATATTGGAAAAATTGAAAAGCTCTAAATAATTTAAAACTTTACCAGCTAACTAAGATAAAATTTACTTCAAAAATTTATTCATGAATCAATACTTATAGGAAGATTTCTTATGATGAAAAAAAAATTAAACATTCATTATCAAAATATAATTAAAAGGAAAAAAATGAGAAAATATAACTTTATAAATAGATTACTGAATAATTTTTGATAAATAAAAAAAAATATAAGAAATCACTGGTTCTTTTTTTTTTACTAAATAACATATGCTGGTTTTTCCAAAAATGTATTCATACAGTAGAATAGGTGTTAAAAGTTTAGATATTAGACCTGGATCACCCATAGGATCATTATTTCTATTTTACTCAAAAAGAAATAAAATATTTTTGATTAAAGTATTGATTCCTAACAGTCATAGATAGATAGGAGAAATATAATCACTGGTTCTTTTTTTATTAAATAACATTTGCTGTTTTTTCCAAAAGTTTACTTATACAATAGAATATCTGTAAAAAGTTTAAGTATTAGATCTTACTAATCAACCATATGGTTAGTATTTCTATTTTACTCAAAAAGAAGTAAAATATCTTCGGTTAAAGTATTGATTCTTGATGATCATTAATTATATATTTTTCAAAATAAAATCGAAGAAATCAGTGTAAAGTAATACATGAGTAATAAAGCAAGGTTAACATAATTGTAAAATAAATTATAAAATGAAACAAAATCTCATCAATAAAAGCAAATATGTTAACAATGCTTATGATAATACATTTGTTTTATTTTAAGAGAAAATAAATTATTGTTCATTGTTTTTAAACAAATATTTTTACCGATATTCAAAATATTTCAGTGGGCAAAGAAAATATGCTCTTTTCATGAAAAAGATGTAAAAGCAATAATTCACATTACATTAATGCATTCTTTTCTGATGATGATTAATTTCAATTTTTGATTCTTTTGAATATTTCGACATGTTAATTATGTGTTTTTATCAAAACATTTTGCACGTAACATATACTTTTAATAAATAAATATGGATTCTTCGTTAAGTAAAACCAAGTTTTGCTTTTCTGTACGTAATAAATGTCAGAATTAATATAAGCTCATTATTGTAAATATTTGCTCTTCATGTATTACAGAAAAAAATTTCCTTTTTTAATTAACTTTTATCCATCAATATCTACGAGTATAATGAAGTAATATTTGCAGAAAATATATTTAACATTCTATGGACGAGAAAAAAATATCTACAACGTAAGTTATATCATGTTCATAAACTTATTTTAGATGTAAAATTAATAGAATATTTTTTAAATCTTAATGATCGAATTATATGATCAGAGGAATTAATTTAAGGCAAAATGTATTTCAGAAAATTGAGAATAATAAGAAATGTAAACTTATTTAGTTGATATATTATTTTTTTACACACTGAATTTTAATTGTATAGCATTAGAGTTATAATATGGCTGTTAGTAAGCAAACCAGCTTCAAGCATTGTGATAAAATACAAAATGGAATATATGACTATTTTTTATGAGGATACCACGCGGGAAATAGAATGTTGGAAGAAAGAAAATAAGCCAAAGTATATTAATGCATTTTTTACGTCAAAGCTGTTTTTCTGTATTAACAATAAATTCCTTTTTCCGTAACACTACATCCAATTTGGGGAACATTTTATTTTATTTTATCGTAAAAAAATTCGCTTTTCTTGAGAAATTAATAATTCAAGACACAGTAAAATATTACAAATGGGAAAACTAAATTTCCATCTGCACAAAAAGCAGAAGTTGTGAGGAACAGGACGCATGAAAAATAGTACTCTAAAAGGCGAAATTTTAAAATGATGGTAAACCTATATCCATATTTTTTCATAATATTTCAAAAGCTTTTTTTACTCCCATTTCATATTCAAGTTTTACATTTTAAAATGTACATATATAAGCTATTGTGATATTATATTTTAGAAGAAAAATAAATGATTAGCTTCCGCTTATTCTACTTTCTAGGAAAAATATAGCTTTAAAATTTCGATGCACTTCTTTACCGAAATAATCCTGCAAAATCAAGAAAAGTTCAAGATGTCACAAATAAGGCGTATTTTAGATGAAATATATTACTTATATTTATATTTATATATTTTTCTCGTCATAGAGTAAATACAGAAAGTATTTGTTCTATTATAGATAAAAATATTTTATTTTTTACAATTATAGTCATGACTTCACATGAATCAAATGCAATAGTTTAATATAAAATTTAGGAATATATTTTAATAAGAATACATATATATATACCCCAAATTAATAACTAGATTTTCTTGCATAATTATAATTCACTATTTAATCAAACTTAAAAATGCTTAAAAAGAGAAAAATATTAATGTGTGGTAGAATGACTACATATTATTGCTTTCTTTCGTGTCAGTTATGTTTAATAAACGATATATTGATATTTAAATACATATCGATGAAACACAAATCCTTTAGAAAAATAAAAATATGAAAAGAATTAATTGAATCTCAACGTATAAAATCCCAATTCAAAGTCTCATTGGCCAACATAAAAATAAAAATTAAAAATTTATAATATATTTTTTATAAATTATAAATTTTTAATAATAGTACAACCTCGGACTTGGGATTGAAAATTAGAGTTAAATTAGCTTTATCATTCCAGCCTCTTCACTAGTCCAACTTGTAGGTTTAAAAAAGAAAAATATTCAAATTCACAATAAATAATAAAAAAGTTTTTTTTTTAAATAAATAAAAAAAATCTCAAAAATAAAAAAAAATTTAAATTTTAAAAACTAAGATATTTGACACCGTATATTTATTTTAAAATTAAAATACTAATATGGCCTAGTACATAACACAATTACTAAAAATCAACAAAAATAAACCCGTTTTAAAGTGGAAATATAAAAAAAAAGAAGCTCTAAGATGTCTAAGAAGTAAAAATTCAAAACTTCAAACTTTTTTTTTTCTCTTAAGAATTTGTGTTTCATCTATATGTATTTAAGCACCCGAACATACATCTCTAAGTGCCTGTGTAACAGCCTGTAACACCCACCCAAACACAGTCATATTTCTTTTTATTGTTTTGCTTTATTAGATTTATGGCAATTCTTGCTCATATTTATAGTGATTATTGCTTATATTTATGATTATCTCTTATTATTGATTGATGATTATTGCTTATTATTGATTGATGATTATTGCTTATTGTTGATTGACGATTATAGCTTATTATTAATTGATGATTATTGCTTATTGATGAAAAAGGATTATTGCTTATATTTATATTTTTTACTAATGATATGTTCAGAAAAATTTGGGTTCTTATTTTTACATTGTTCACATTTGGGGTTTTATTTTTGGTCTTTTACTCTTTAAAATGTTAAAAATTTTTTTACATATATATAAAAATTTTTTAGTCCATTCATAGAATTCCACATTTCAGATGAATTAAACATAATATGAAAGTTTCCGATGAATCAATTACAAGTAATTAGCTAATTAATTATTTACAAAAATTTATATTTAACTGATCCTCAAATAAACATACATAATGAAAACTTCGTTCCATTAATTAATTTAATGAACTCAAACTCTTAAGAAACAGTCAACACAACGAACATTAATTAATTGCCAAAGAAATATTTGCACAACTTATATTTAATTGGAAGAAATATTTCGTTATTAAATAAATTTGTCTAGTCTCTCTCAAAGATTTATCAGTTTATACTTTATCGAAATCTATTTAAAGGTCACTATCCTCAAATAATTTTCTAACTCCAGTTAATTCCCTCTGAAGAACATAAACCTCCTTTAAAATAGGAAATCGGAGAGACGCATATAACTCTATCTTAATTATGGATATATAAATGTATAACAGCTCAAACTCATTCCAAGCCGTTGAACGAAAAAAAAAAAGATTTGTATAAAATAACTTGTTGAAAACTTAGAAAATGCCCCCATATTCTCAGCTCTGCGTTCTAACTGCTGTTAAAAGATTCCACAGGAAGAAGGATCGACCGGGATTGGATCGTTTAAAAGATTGTCAACCTTCCATTTTCTTTCTATTTGCATGTGTTAAAGCACTTCGGTGATCTTGTAAAAATTTCATTGTCTTGGAGGCTTCTAATTATGCGCTTTCGTTCTGTGATAACTTTCCTTTGGGCATTGACCTTCTTTAGTCTGGAAGATCAAGGGATAGATGGAATTGGGGGGATTAACAGCCCCTTTGGGGTAAAATCCCCCATTAATTTTTAAAGATGGGTTAGGCTGGATTGGGAAGTTTCTGTTATCCTTATGTTTCAAAAGATAGCCTTAAAGTTTAACACAAATTAATATTTTTTTTAAACTATCTATTTCGATGAAACGAGATCGTAAATATTCTTTAATATTGGATGAATAAAATATTCTATATACTTTTATCTCTAAGAATCTGATTAAGATTTTTGAAAAATACTTTGTAACACATTTTGATTTTTTAAAATTTTTTTTTTAAAAAAAACTTTTGCATATACGGGGTGTCGGACTAAAAGTATAAAATTTCAAGGCTTTTTTTGAAACTACCCATCGAATGTAAAAAACTGTTCATCCAGGATTGGAAAACCCCTTTAGATTTTTTCATGATGACCACTGTGCGGGATTATTGGCAATCTCAGCGATAAACTTTTTAAACCCGCCATTAGAAAGAGGGGGCGCAAAATCTAGGTTTAGCCAGTTTGGTTAACGGAATTTTGAATCAGTCACGGTGTAAACGGGTGTTCGAAGGAATGGAACGTTGATCCTCCGAAATCAAAAATCTATCCACCAATGGAAAGAACTTTAAGGTATCCATACGTTCGGAACCTGATTTTTAAAAAAGGGGATAAATATAATTTTTTATGATTTTTAGTGCCCGATTAGATGCATGTATAAAATTGTTTTGACATTTTGACAAAAAAATTATTTAAATAAATATTTTGGCTAAAATTAACTTAAATAACCTTTTTCAAAAGTTCTCCTTTCATGAAAAAACTTCTATTATAATAATATTTTCCTTAAAAAGCTCAGACCTCTGTACAGAGGTCAACTATAATTTTGAAAAAAAAATTATTTTTTAAATTAAACCCCTTTTAAAAATAAATTTCGCGTTTTTTTTTAAAAAATTTTTCCCCTTTGTTGTCGTAAAAAAACCGGGTAAACCTACTTCTAAGTTTATATTTAAAATTTAGTTGGTTTTGTCAGAATCTGAGCCTTTTACAGGCAAAAAATTAATAATAAAAAATTTTTTACAAAAGAGTTTTTTAAAAAAAGGGTTTTTCTGTTAATTTTGCAAATATTTCTTAAATAATTTTTTTTCTGTAATACTATTCTTAAATGGTTTTTTATACATTTTTTTAATCTAAGTGACACTAAATATCATAAAATTTTCCATTTATACCTTTCAAAATCACGGTTCAAGGTCAAACCTAAAACAAAAAGGGGAAAAGTATCTCAAACCGGTAGGTATTCTTAAGTTTTCATGATGGAAGACACTGTTGATTATGTGTGTGATTCATTTTCTAGGAGTCCTGATAAGTCTATTAGGCAAGCCAGTAACGACATTCCATTCTGTTCGAACACGTCGCCGTACACGTGTGACTGATTTAAATTCTGTTAACCAAAGTATGCCCTGTATCTTTTACTGTGGCGTTCACATCTTTACTAATAAAAATAGTGTCAAAAGTTTATCATCCGCGATTGCCGAATCATTCGCACACGTGCTGTCGATTGGACTAGACGATAATTATTATCGTCAATCCATCGTCTAGTCCGATTATATAATCGGACTAGACGATGGATTTGAAATCTCGGAGAGTTTTCCAATCCATGCATGAACAGTTTATTTCATTCTGATAGGTAGTTACGTAATAATAAGTAATTACTTTTGGATACTTTAAGCCCGACACTGTATTTCTTTGGCACTGACTATTTGCCATCGTATTTCTCAGTGAATGATTGAATGTTTATTAACGTCGCACTATAAAGCAACACGAAAGCTACTGGGGACGGATCTCGTAATTTTGAACTATGTTCAAGATGCGAGGTTACCTGAGCTGCCCCCTCACCAAATTTCCACACCAGGCCGTTGGCAGGCTTTGAGTCTCGACAGAGTTAACGTGCGTCAACCCCTCTACACGGGTCTTCAGTTGCCCGACTCGAACTCATTACATGTTGGCTAGTCCGTGGCCATGACCATCGTATTTCTCAAAGAATCTTACTAGAGTAATATTAAATTTTGATTTCTGATTTATGAATATGAAATTCTGAAATATGATTAGATATATGAAAGAATATATAACATCAGCACATTAATATAAATGAATTAAAAGTGAGGGGTTTTAGTATACATACGAGGGAAAGTCATTAAGTCACAAAAGAAAGTAAAAAATATAATATGATAATCACTTGGAAACAATTTTTATTTTTTCATATAATCTAATGCAAAGTTAATGCACTTATCCCATCGTTTTGTCACCCCCAATTCCAGCTGCATAAAATTCTTTGAGTTGCTATGTCATCCGCAGTAGGACTTCATGTTGAACGTCGACGTATCTGAAAATTGTTTGCCTCCAAGATGTTGCTTCTGTGAGTCAAACCGATGAAAGCCAATGGCCATTGGTTTCTTTTATGTATTCCTCAGTCATTTGGCGCGAGACCTAAAGTGCGCACACTTTTCGGAAATTCAAGTGATCTTACATTATGCTCTATAAGCCATGAGAACATCCTATTGCAGTTGCCATGCTGTCAGTTGTCACTTTTCGATTAGGCCGAATCAATTTTTGCATCTGTTGCTCTATTGATTTTGTCGTAATTAAAACTGGATGGCCATTTCGATCTTCATCAACAATTTTGGGGAACGGCCTTGTGAAAAATTCTTCATCCAATTGTAATCTGTTTTACGTGATAAGCATTTCTCTCCAAACAAGGTAACATTTCTTTATGAATATTTTTTATTCAAATCCATTCGCTCACAAAAATCGGACCACAGCACGCTGCTCTTCTATCGTACTATCATTCATCAGCCATCACCATTTTTGAAACTGAATAGCGTATGCGTGTGAATGCTACCTACTCAATATGAATTGAATATTGTTACGTTGATCGGGTATCGAGGGTTTTATGCAAATCAGTCGCAAAGAACAAGACAGTTCTTTAAGAGAGATGAGAATTTATTGTCGGAAATCAATCCTTGGAATACAGGATTCAGCAACGAAATTCGCAGAATAAGTAACAGAAGTGTCTTCACACCTTCTACAGCGCTCAGACACAATTATAAATGTTTAAAATACACGTATGTAAAAATTATTCACAAGCACTGCTAGTCCTACTCAACAGCCGAGCTAATCGCTTGTCTTCACGGTCGAAGGAAGACTACTAATCGCTAATCAAAATAATACTAACTAATTGCTTGTCAAAACCATACTACTCAGTCCCGGCGACGGTCTCCGTATTTATAGTCGATCCTTCGAGAAAGATCCGCTTGCGTCACTGATCGTAAATTTAGTGGGTTTCTCCACTAATTTCTAGAAGAATCTATAGGGTTCCGAACTTTCCAAAAATGGTCTCCAACATGTAGCCAAGTTGCCAAAATGGTCGCCAAAGTCCCCAAAGTGGTCTCAAAGTCGCCAACTTGTCACCATTATAAAGTAAGGAACGGTGTTGCTTGTAAATATTACAATTTTAACATAAATTAAATATAACATAGAGTAATATAAATGTATTACATATCCAAATACAGATTATTTACATTATTTTACACAAAATTCGTAACAATGTCATAAAGCTATATGCGGCTACCATCTATCACCATTTTTTTGGAGAATTTGCCACATATCACCATTTTTATGCAGGAATATGATATTTATTATTCATAAAAACATTAATTTATGAATAATGTTTGATTATATTGACAGTTCACACTTACACTATTTATTATTCAACGTTATTTTCAAGCTTCGCTTAAAATGTATTAAATATTAACTTCTCTATATAACATTAATAAACGTTTGGATATTCATATGTTAGCCACATTTAGTATTTGTACATATTAAAATACCATTTTGTGGATATATTCATAATTATATGATATAAAATGATAAATTAATAATAGGGATATAATATGCTTCATAGAAGGTTATAGGAGAAACACATTCCAGTTTGTATTCTGCTTTAAATCATCATTTATATGTATAGAAAATATTGTAAAAAACTGTTGCATAGACAAAAAAAAACATGCTTGTCTTCTCTTAGTTAATGTCATGTTCTTTGATTTTCAAATTATCGATGGCAATTTTTTATCCTCCTATATATCCGGATGTTTCTTTTTCCAAGATAAACTGAAACTTTTTTAAGTTTGTTTACCTCAATTATAGGACATAATAGAGTTTGGAAGAAACAAATGTTTTTCCCGAGTATTTTTGTTATTTCTTTCTTTTCCTTCAAAATAAAATATATATATATATTCTATTGCTTTTAACTTGTTCCTGGGATTTATTGCATTCGAAAACAATATAGCTAGACAAATAGTTTAAGCATATTCTGTGAAATGCACTATTTATAGAAAAAAGTTATTTATTTTGTAAAATTGAACACATACGAAAATATTGTAAAAAAATTTAAATACTGAGCAACAAAAGATTAGGAGTGTTTGAAAAAATAATAAAATTCCTATAAAATTGTACAATATTTGAAGTATTTCAAAACATTTTTGTAAAATATGAAGGTTTATATGTATTTACGCATTACTTTCTCTGTAATATTGTATCTTATATTTATTTCTGATATGAAACTTTACAAAAAAAAATCCCTCTTGTTTCATTTTCTTTAGAATAAGAAATACTTTTGATTTCATAAAAATTACTTATCCAACAATAAAGAGTAGTTTTTTGTAAATCACACAAAATAAAATCTCTCACGCATTCTCTTAAAATATTTTTCAAAATAAAGTAAATTGTATCATTTTAATAATACTTATTAAATAATTGTCCAACTTTTTAAAATTAATAATCAATCCTATAATTTAAATCCTGATCAATTCATTAAACGTGAAAAGCCTTATAATTTTTATTTATTTTGAAACATATTTGAAAAAAAGAAAGAATATACATTACATAACCTTTTGAAAAAAAAGAAGGGAATTTTAAGCATTTTGCATATGAAAAAAATTTGGCTGGATGCAAAAACACATATTATTTTTCTCATTTTTTTATTGTTGAAATCACCAATAATGTTATAAATATTAGAAATAAATAACAACTGAAAAAATAGAAGAGTTGTTAAAACCATAATCGTCACAAAAAGTACTGAAAGACTTTCAATTTTAATTGAAAAAGAAGCAAAACAATATTTAAAGCAATGGAATTACAAGCTAAAAACAAATACAATTCCTTTTAAATTGATTAAAAAAAAGAATTCGAAAACAAACTGATAATTAAAAAGAAAATTTCAAAAGCAGTTTTAATTACGAGACACAAAATCGCAATAAATTAACCAGAATCTTTAATCTTTTAATCCTTTTTGAAAAAAAATATTTTTAATGAATAAAAAAAGTTCTCTTTCATTTTTTCACTCGTTAAGTTTATTTTCGTTATTCGCTCAAGAAAAATAATTCATTCGATATAAATAAATTTTTTCAGAAAGGAAATTAACATCAAAAGTTAATTAAGCTATCAGCATTTTGTGTTCAGTTCATTATTTTTGAAAACTTGAATTTATTACAATGTTATTCCATTGTTAACTCCAAGCATATGATTTTGCAATTGTAAAGAAAGTTCATCGTTTCATCTTTAACTCAAATGTAAGATAGAAATGGCCATGAAACTTTGGTGTTTACCCTCACCAAAGCATATGGGCTTCACATCCTCTGACGTCACACTCTATTTAAGGGGCTTTACTAGGAAAGCTGTAAGCTTATGTTTTTCAGATAAAAATCTGTTGGCAAAGCTTTTCATAACTGGAGAAGTTCACACATATGAAAGATTTTACGTTTTATCAAATCAAATGAAAAATAGAACTTATATTAATTGAATTGCAGCTTTGTTCACTTTACCTCGGGTTATTTAAATTAATATTGATTGTGAAAATTTAAAAAATTAGCTAAAATCAAAAGAGATTTCAAAAACATATGTATAACAACGAAATGATGTATCTTTTGTAAAATTTAAAGTTATATAAAATTCTTTGATTCAATAAATTTTAGAAGATCAAAAAGTATGTTCTGCAAGTTACCAACAAGAAGATTCATATTCTCACTTCTCCCTTTTTTGTGTTTAATTAAAGTTGCACTAAATTACATAACTAACTATTGCTAACGAATCAAAGCAGTTTTGGAATGGAACACATTATGGAAAAATAGTACTAAACTCATTATGTTCTTGATATTACATCATAGTTTTTGGAAACAACTTCGAAGTCAGAAATATAATTATTAGAAATAAATTAAATAAGGACTATAATTGTAGAAAAATAATTCTTAAAACAATGAAAATGTTTACACTCAAGAAATTTGTATTCCAAAGATGATTTTAAAAGCAGTAAACAATAAATATAACACTCATTTTAAAATAGTTTTTGTCAATCCAGTTACTTTTATTTAATTTAAAAAACATCCAAAATTTTACTTATAAATAACTTCGTGTGGTAATTACAGACGATTTATATTAAAGGAAAATATTAATTACTTGAATTTACGAAAAATTTAAAATAAATATTCTAACAGAATATAGATTTTGAAAACTTAATATAAAACAACACCCAAATCTTAAATTTCGATTTGAGTTAACCAGAATTAGTTTAAAATTCACAACAAAGTCACATTTAAATTTTCAAAATTTCAGTTATCTTTCATTTTTATAAGTTATGTGGCTATTTTAAAAGTTCGATATTTGCATCAATTTGTAGATAAAAAAAACCGTCTGTCATTAAAAGAGGGTAAAACATATTTATGCCTAATATAGTATTGACCTTTTGGCATTTTTCCCTTCTTTCTTTTTAGAGAAAACATACCGATAAAAATAAAGTCTTACTAAGAAGATCAAATTAAGAAAGTTCTTCGTAAATTACTTTATATTTTTATTTACAGCTTATATATATCTAATTTTAAGGCAGACATTTTGCTTCAGTCGCATTTCTACCGTTAATCTGTGTTCAGTCGAGTAAATTTGTTGTCCAACGACCTTTATGGGTTAGCGAAATGAGATTGCAGTATCAGAAGCTTCCTATAGCGAAACTAATTGGGATTTCTGGCAGCACAGATCATTAAATGGAATAAGCAACATGAAATTTGAAAATTATTCGGTGAGTTTGTTGTATAATAAAACACTTAAGAAATAAAATTCCTCCCCTTTACGCTGAGTTTTGCAATATATATATCTCATTATTGAGGTAAAAACTTGTTTGGTAAATAAATATCATAAAATATTTATGATGTTTCAACATGTTTTTTCGAGAAAGTTGCATATGTAAGATTTCACATTTTTGCTTGGATAAAGAAATCTTTAAAATCCTGTAGAAGACATTCTATTCCGTTTTTCATTTCATTCAAAAAATTTATAAATAAATTTGTTTTGTTTTATTAATACATATGCACAAGTTACAGTATATTTGAAATATAACTTCAATGTTTGTATAATCAGAAGTTGTACGTTTTGTATAAGAATATGAAATAATCGCGCGCGTTTTAAGAATTATATACGTATGTAATTAATTTTCTTTGTAATTTCCTCTAATGAATACCTTTATCTATATTTTAAACTATTCAAAACGGAAATAATCTCAAAAGGGTGAGGGATTTTCACGTAAAAAATGTTACAATCTCTATTTGAATCATTTTAATAATATTTTGATTAAACAGAATACTTTGTGTGTTAAGGTTTCTGAAGATTATGAAATCTTTTTTGAAGTATCGTAGCAGTTTAACTAGATAACATAGAATTTTAAACAAATTTTGAACTTTTAAGTGTTTAATACGTTATACTATATTAAATAAAAATGAAACCATATAATTTTAAATGACTGAGAAAAAATAGAAAATATTTAAAGTAATTGAAGTGTAATAATCCTAAAATTATGCAATAGATTTTAATACAATGCAAGGTAAAATGTACAGTATTGGAAGATTTGTCACATACAAATAAATTGAAATAAATACTGTAATCTTTTACCTAATCATTTTTTATTTGCTGAAAATTATGTCTATTCAGAATAAAATTAAACGCATATGAATAAAATATATGATGCATTTGATCCAGAAAATGGCAGAATTTTAAAGCACAGCTGAAAATCTTTAAAACAAAAATTATATAAAATTAAGGCAGCTGTATGCAGTATGTTTAATATTATTTTCCCTTTGCTAATCATTGGGATTTTCATCTGAGTTAGATAAATAATCCAATTTTTACTATAAATCGCAAAGAGAAATATTTTTTCTATGAATATATCAATATTTTGGGGGTATTTGGGTACTTTTCTGTTTTGAAGTGCACAAATCTCGCCAAGCAGGCTTTATTGCGACGACACACAATATACATATTAAAAAATGTGGTTCTTCCGTATTATAGCAACAATCGCCAACTCTAATAACAACTCGCCAAATTGGCAACTCTGATTTCCTATGAAGTACGCACTGAATTGGCATTCATGTGCTTCGTTTTAAATAATGACGCGAATAGGTTGCAATAATACTAAGTACCAAAAATGTTAATAAATGTTAGTTCTTATTGGTTATTCATCCATTTTTAATGCATTGTGTAAAGCGATACTGATAAAATTTTTTTTTAATAAAACAAGACTTGTTTTGAAAATGTCATGGTAAAAGGTTACCAGCGGGAGTATATTCCTTTTGGCGTCAATTGTATCATTTTTTGGCAACTTTATCACCTTTGCCGGTGAAACAGAAAAGTACCTTTTTATTTGTTTTCCTTTTGAAACTGAATATATCTAAGTGCTATTTGTTCGATTTGTGCTTCATAACAAGGTTTAGCGCATTTTTAATTGTATAATTTAAAGAAAATTTTGAAAACTTATTTTAAAATAATATTTAAAAAAAAATAAAGACTGTGAAGGAGGTAAGTTTAGTATCATTTATATGCAAAAATCCAATTGGAAGTGATGCGAAATCGAAAAAGGCATAAAATAGAAAAATATCTCAGCTCGTAATTTATTCGATTTTATTAGGCGTTAAATTTTTTTGACAATGTTATAAGGTAATATATATATATATATATATATATAAAAAAAACCCATCGTTTTTTAATGAATGGAAAAGAACAAGAGAAAATTCAAAGTTTTAAGAATAAGCAAAAATAAAAATAGGAATAAATTAAATAAAATCCTATTTTTATTTTTAAGTATATTAACCCCTTGCGTACCATTTAACCACTAGTGAACAAATGCTATGTATAGGGCAAATTCCCATTGTAACCCCTTGTGGATAAATGGCCTTAATTAAGTGTACAAGCAGAGTGTAACCTGTTCATGAAACATTATAAGGATTTTCTTTTACATTGGAATAGTATAAAATTACAAAAGTTAAGTTTTAAAATGTCTGGCTTACAAAATTCTCAAAAAATAGGAAAGTTAAAATTACAAATCTTTGTGAAATTTCTCAAAATGTTCTTTGGAAACAAAAGCTTTTCCACATGCGTTACTCTTATTTTCGCTCTATTTCTTCATCTTCTTCATTACAAATAGATAAATCCGTATCAGAGTGACTGTCGTATTCATCAGTTTCCGGCAAACATTCAGTATTACTTTCATCGAAATTCAACAACAATGTCATATTGTTAAGAAAAAGTAAAAATAAACAAAATAAATAGTTATACAAACCTTAAAAAGCTATACGAAACACGAACGAAAGTGCGTCTTAGTCAACGTCAAAAGGAAACATGAAATGTGCGTCGTAACGTCAAGATCAGTACCTCCAGAAATTCCAGATTTCTGAGGATACTAGAAAGCGCAGTCTGGTAACCAAGGGGTTAAGAAAAGAGTGCCATGAAATTTCTGAAGTTAAATATTATCGAAGAAAGATACCTAAATTTATTTTAAACCAATGCTTTTTCACATTGTAAATGTAAATTACTCTCTTATTGTTAATAAGTCAATTTTTTCATGTAAATACCGAATCCCCTTCATTCGTATTTCGTTATATAAATAGATGTAAATGTGGAGCAAAATAAAAAATTAAAGAACAGAAATGCATTTTCTAAATAAAATGTCGAATCTGTGCTTAAAAGATAAAATCCCATTTCAACATAAAACAAATTCCAGGAAAATATTCCCATTGGCTTAAATTTTTAAACTGGTGTTTTCTTTTTAGGATGATGTTTAGTGTTTCGTTATTTTGTGTTTATTTCTGTTACTTTTATTTATTCATAAATATTTAGGTATGGGGCTTTAATGTACATTATTTTTGTGGATTGAGGACCATTATTTTACTTAAATAGCGGAAGAATAAACTAGCAAATAGAATTTACAAATGTCACAGCCCATTTTAAAACAAAAATAATATTATAGAACTTGAAAACCTTAAATATTTTAAGTCGAAGTCTTTTGACATTTATTTAAATGATAAATCATAGTTTTTATCCTTAGAAATATCAGCGAGAATTAGAATTTATTGAGTTTTTCCACCAGAAGATACAAAGATTCCCTTATGTTAAATCCACTTCCATTTATTTATAGTTTCAAAATTATTCCTCTAACTGCCATATTTTGAATTTATGACATTGCTTTCACAGAATAGATCTGAGGAAATAATTTTCCCTAGGAATATCTCGTAAAAATAAAATTTCTTTCAAAGGTTAAGCTATTTTATTTCTATTCAAATAGATATATTTAGCACATTTTGCAATTACGCTGTTTTATAATGTTACTAGCCGTTCTGTTTATATATACAAAGGTCGTGGTTAGAGCACCGGACTCGGGACCGGAAGGCCTGGGTTCGATGCCCGTACCGCCAAATACCCTCCGAATAAACACGAAGTACGGGCTCGTAAATCAGTGGGTCCGAAAGTCTTGTGGGTTGAATCATGAGTGCAGGGAACTGGAGAAAATTTCCCTCCATTTCAGTTCCATGCGTAAATTGTGGAGATGGATATAGATGGCGGCGCCATCTATCGTAATGTTCGATATAGATTGTGGCGCCATCTATCGTAATGTTCTATCGTTCCTTCGGGAATTTCACCAAGCTAAATCGTACTGTCACCTGTATGGTGCTCAAAGCTAAGGCCATCGACAGGCGTACATCTAGCCCATTGCCACGATAAATTTCGTGGGCCTCGATCTGACTATAGTCAGACAGGTGGCATGAGCAATAACAACAACATATATACATATAAATTATTGATTTCCAGTTCTTGGCATCAAAAGTTTGTTAATTGTTTTGATCTCTTAAACACTTTTATTCTTCAGTAATCCCCTCCCTAAAGTTGATATCCATAAAATACGTTTTTAGCAGATTTTTACTCGACAAAATAAACATCCTAGCCAAATTTGAAATCTATGATTCTAATAGTTCGAAAATGACAATTTTTATCTGGAACTCCTCTTTAACCCCTGATAGCCCTCCTTAGGAGTATATTAATGCAAAAACCCCTTCTTAGAGAATTTTCTTCTCAACAAAAGAAACGTGCTTACCAAATTTCGCAAGTTTAAGTCTAATAGTCCAAAATCTCGAATGTTTATCTATAAAGT
Organism: Trichonephila inaurata madagascariensis; assembly: GCA_019973955.1. NCBI lineage: Eukaryota > Metazoa > Arthropoda > Arachnida > Araneae > Nephilidae > Trichonephila > Trichonephila inaurata. The sequence continues at coordinate 109,511 of BMAV01022779.1, forward strand.
TTCCCCTGCCCCCCTTTGAATTGATTTCGGCAAAGCCCTTCTTAATAAATCTTTACAGAAAAAAAAAGAATATGTATATAAAATTTCAAGCTCGTTGGTCTAATAGTTCCTCAGATCTCGTAATGAATTGAGTAAGTCGCTTTTATCTTTTATTTTTATAGAATTGTGTATTTTTTTACTCAATCTATCCATGTTTGACTAATCCATTCAAATATTTAAATACTTATGAAATTCTACAAAAATATTTATGAAAAATCCATTTGAAGTAAATTATATATATAATGTAATAGGCTAAATTTATAGACTGAAAGTTTATTAAAAACAATTTTCCAATTTTTTTTTTTTTTACATTTAAAGCAATGATTAGGAAAAAATGCGTAAATTGCATTTTATTAAGAAAAAAAATCGAACAATAAGAAAATTCTATTATAGAAATTTGAAGCTTAAATTTTGTGTCGCCAAAACGATAGATATCAATTAATCTTAAATTGTGTTTTTACTTTTACACACAGTAAGGGAAAAATACCATAAAATCAACATATTCAAATCATATTTTCAGATGATTTTTTTTTACATATATATTCTGATTAGATTTTATTACATCGGAAGGGCTTCTTCATCTGAATGAAAAGGAACTCTTTTCTTCTAGAAAAGTCTTCAAATTTACCAATTACTTCGAAAAGGAACCTTTAAAAAAATTCCCATTTCTCCTGTAATCTATCTATCAAAAGATCTGTAGATACCCTGAAGCTATTTCCACAAGACCTTAGAGAATGTAAATAGAGCGTCCTATCGATGTTAGGACTGTACTAGTGTATCCAATTCAAAAAAGAATATTCTTTTTCCTCATCTCATCTTCCTAACTTCAGGTCATTTAGCTCTAGAATCTCGATTCATCTGAAAGTTTTATCTTATTTCATCAAACAAAGAATGTCTACTATTTGACCTACAAGCGTGCAGTATTCAATTTTTACTGCAAGATTTAGTTTTTTTAAATGAATGTATTTCTAGTTACTGAATAGAAAAATTGTACTTTTAGTACTGCTTCATATATTATTATAAATATAAAAAATCAGGTCTGGATAATAAGAACCTCATCGCTAAACAACATTTATTTTTAAAAAATGTTTCCTTTATATATTATTATTTCCTCAATTTATTTTTTATTTCAAGGAAAAGGTTTCTTTGAATCAAAAGTTAATTTATAACTAGTTTAATATTGGATAAGGCCTTTTAGGAGAAGCTCTTTTTTAAAATCATTCTGCGTTAGATAAGGAATTCAAATACATGAGAAATTTTGATCTTATCGTCCATAATCCTTTTTATTTTCGCTTGTAATTTTACATTTTTATAAACAATTTTAAAAGTGAAATAAACCGATTTAAATTTAAAATTATAACGAGATACCTTAAGGTATCCGACTACGTTCGGAACCTTGATTTTGCGAAAGCTTATAAATGGATAATATGTATGATATTTAGTGCCATTTAGATTAGGAAATGTATATAAAATTATTTTAAGAAATTGTATTACAATAAAAAATTATTTAAGTACAATATTTTGACAAAACACGAACATAGAATGACCCATTTTCAAAATATTCTACTTTTGGGAAAAATGCCTCTATTATAATAATATTTTTCCTGTATATAGCTCAGACCTCTGTACAGAGGATCAACTAGAATATTTGAAGTATATAACTTAAAAGTGGGTTTATCCATGTTTTATGACAACAGAGGGGAGACATTTTGAGAAAAAAACGCTGATAACTATTTCAATTGGTTGTAACTCTGAAAATAATGTGAATTTTTTAAAAATCATAGTTGAGCCTCTGTACAGAGATCTGAGCTATATACAGGCAAAATATTATTATAATTGAAGTATTTTGTAAAAAAGGAAAACATTTTGAAAAAAGGTTATTCTAAGTTAATTTTTTCCGAATATTGTATTTAAATAATTTTTTTTGTCAAAATGTCCTATAAAACAATTTTATACATGTATTCTAATCTAAGTGACACTAAATATCAGGAAAATGATCCATTTATGCGCTTTTTTAAAATCAAGGTTCCGAACGTAGTCGGATACCTTAACTATTTTATGTTTAAAACAAATTCTTTCTGATGTGATCCATTTAATACAAGAAATGGACTGGAATCATATTTTAAATCCCGTTTTTATACTTGAAAATTTGTTTCACATCTAATTAGGGAGGCGCTTCTCAAACGTTCAATGTTTGCGACACAATTTTCAATCAGAATTTTCATTGCACTCCTCTTCATACAATAACAACATGTAAAATGTAATAATAATATACTATGACGTATACAAGGCTGCAATACGACTCTAATTATAAACCGCACAAATTTACAAGATAGTAATAAATTTTGTATATGACAAGTCCATGGAAGTCACTAGTAATTATTAAACATGTTCTTAACTTAGTATTGATAAATTAATTATCAAATACATTGTGCTCTCCTTACACAACTATAAATATATTATGTCAATGTAAATGTGTCAGAATGTATTTTGTTTTGCTTTTTTCAGTAAATTAATAATTTTTCTAAATAATCTTTTATTTTCGACTTTTTGATATTATCGCGCCCCCACATATGGATTGTCACTGACCCCTAAGGGGTGCGCCCCACAGTTTCAGAAACACTGAATTAGGGTATTAATTGAAATGTAATGTTACCATGATTTAATAAAATTATTCTTGTTTAAAATAATTTTCAGTTAAAGTTATATAAGCATAGTATGTAATCAAATAAAGAAGGACATCACAAAAAATCAAGTAAGTTGAAAATATAATTCAATAAAATAAATGGAACGAATTTATTTGGTAAATCATGCAAAGTTATTCTTATAGAGCACTGTAATGGGAATATATTTACCATGACAATATAAAGATAATAACAACTGCTACAATATATATATATATATATAAATTGAAATGTAAAATATTTTTCTAGTAATACAAATACAAAATAGTAATACAAATGTTTTAAAAAAATGTATCAACAGTAATACAAATGTAAACATTAATAATTAATCTCTAATAATAGACTATTATATTAATTATAGAGCATCTTCACATAAAATTTCCATTTCTCATTAAAATCAAAAAAACGTTTTTATATTGGAAATGATAATGGTTAAATAAAATTTTAAGCTTTATATTTTGATGTACTATTTAAACTAATATATTAAATGCATCTTTCAAACCTACACAACTTTTACTCTCAGAAAATTCTTTTACAATCTTAGCATTTTTAATATTTTCATGCGGATGTATATATTTCATTTTTAAACATGTAGAATGTCGCCCATCCGGTATAGTGGTTAGCGACGCTGACTGCATGTACCACTGGGCCTAGGTTCGAATCCCGGAGAAGACGTGGATGTTTGTAAATGTATAGTGCCTTCGCGACATGGGGGTACTTTAAATATCCGTCGAGCCGCAAGTCATCTGGTGTGGTTGGTGGAAGGGAAGAGAGGTGGGAGGTCCCTGACCACCCTCAGGTGTTCTCCCTCAAAATTGTGGTGGAAACGAGCCAAATCGTACAGTCACCTGTATAGTGCTCAAAGCTACGGCTATTGACAGACGTTACTTAGCCCTTTGCCATGATGAATTTCGTGGGCCTTGATCTGCCGATCAGGTGACCTTAGTAACAACAAACATGGAGAAAATATGCATTAATTATTCTCAAATTCTTAATTTAAAATAGAACAATCCTTATGTATTTCCAGACACACACATTGTGCAATACAATTTACATATAATTATTATAAGAAGCGAAAGAGCTTATAAGAGTTATTATACAAAATAAAACATCATAAGAGGACTTTGTACCCTCAAATGACTAACTGTTGTTCTTTGTTTAATTTTTATTTTAGCTTTTTCTTTGCATTATTATGTTTCGATTAATGTATCCCTTTTGCATGCCGGAAAGTTAGAAGTTGGATAAAACTTCATTTGAAAAATGTAAATTAACAAATTAGGCAATTCTACCACGCCCCCTTATTAGACAAAAAAAGCGCTTTAATAACAAAATCTATTTTAAAAAGAGAAATAATAATTATTAAAAAAGAAGGTGTTATATATAAACCAGGATATTACCAAGGCATTCCAATAATGGAATTTTTTTACTTTGGGAAATGTGTGCACGTAAAATTTTTGAATTAAGGCATTTTATATTATAATAATTTCATAATGTCAGCTCTTATTTCTCATATGTTTTTCACACAAATATAGCACTTTAATATTATGTGAAGAAAAAAACTAAAATTTCTGTTGTGACAGAAAAAAATTTTACTAAACTTTTTAATAAAAATTTTATAATTTTTTTTTATTAAACTTTTTCTTGAATTTCCTTGTGCAGTTAGTATTCTCTAAAAATTGATCATTTAGAAAAATGTATGGGTTGAAAAAATACGAAAAAAAAAGGCAATTATTTTAAAGAAAATTATGTAACTAATGTCTTAAAGTGGTATTTTAAGTTTATTTAAACTTATAACAATTATTTTTACAGAATTATAAACTTTAAAGTTGTTTTTCTCAATTTGTGTATTTTTCGATGCATTAGTGCATTCATAATGCTACTCCTTCCACAATTATTTACCAATCACTTCCATTTTTTTCTGTACGTTATATATAAAGCATGTAACAAATTAGTGATCCATTTTGTTGCAAACAGAACACTTTAAAAAAAAATCTAAGACATATAGGCCTTTTCGTTGAATTTTAGCATGCATATCAACATTTATTATTTTTTCTCCAAAACTAATTAAGAAATAGTAAAATCGATCCCTAAAGTTGTTTAGAACATCCTTAAAAATATTAAGAAAAGTTCCGGTCAGAAAATTAATAATTACAAAAGGTGTAAAATTTTAAAATTTTCTTCGAAAAAAATTTAAAATTTTAAAATTGTGTGAAAAATATGTGAAAAATTTCATCTCGGATCATTTTTTTAGTTGGAAACATTATATGAATTTGCTAAAGTATAATTTTTAAATACATAAAAATAAAAAAATTGATCAAAGGGTATCAAGTTTCCTTAAAAATTATGCGAATATTGCTGTTAATGTAAAGCGTAACGTAATATCTTTAAAATACCTTTCATGTTTCCTTTTGAATAGTTGTGAATACTTATACATCTTTTTTGTCCTTTCTGCAAAACAAATATATATATATATATATATATATATATTTTAACTTTTTTAATGATCCGAAATTTAAGATTCCTCAATGCTATTTATTCTTATATAAACAAAAGTAAAGCATAGTAATGAGCAGAAAAATGCTTGTATGTATTACATCATAAACAAAACATTCTTAAAAAGTACCAAAAATAATGCTCTTGATCCAGAGACTCATCGTAAAAAGTTCTAAAAATACTTTTGATGTTTTCTCTCGAGCAGTTGCCAATCGTTAAAAATCCTTTTTGCGTTCCTCTACAGATATATAAAGAACTTTCTGAATGAATATCTACCATAGAATGACTTTCTAACACTCTTCCCAATCCTTGCAACTACTTCATGCCATGCTTTTCTTTCTTCTTTATTTACGGACCGGATTTTCAATTGGATTTGCTGTCCTATCGCAAGCAAGGCTTTCACGCATTTCATCTCCCGAAGCTTCCTATAGAGTTGAGTTGACAAGAAGAATCTTTTCAACGTAGAAGACAAAGAGTACTACCTGAAGCAATTGATTGACCCGTTTCCTGATAGAACATTTTTCTATAGAAGCTTTGTCTGATAGATAAGGGTAGTTCTGTAGAATACTAGCAAGGGGAAGAATTGTATTGCTCAAACAAATATTACATTACGTTTTTACGAATGGGAGTTGACGTACCTTTTTTATTTTGGGGGTTACATCTGGGGTTTTTCAGAAAGTAAATAAGACGTTGAACTCTGGTTTTTTGATAGGAAAAACAGAGATTATTAAGAAACAGTGTGAGTTTTTATGTTTCTTTCTCTCTCGGTCAATTTATTTAGATAATGTAACATATTTTATTTGTAAGAGATGAAACAGAAACAGATAAGATAAATGAAATATTTTGCGTAAATATACAAATAGCGCCATGATCTTGTCTTTCTTTGAATTTTCTCGGTTCGCAGTTTTTTTTTAAAAGATTAAAATCGTTTTTTTAAAATTTTTTATTTCTACTAAGTGTTTCTTAAGATACCCGACTACGTTCAGAACCGTGATTTTGCAAAAGCTTATAAATAGATAATATTTATGATATTTAGTGTCACTTAGATTAGAAAATATATATAAAATTGCTTTAAGAGTATTATTACAATAAGAAATTTTTAAATGCAGTATTTTGACAAAAAAATGTACATGGAATGACCCATTTTCAAAATATTCTCCTTTTGTGAAAAATGCTTCTATTATAATAATATTTTGCCTGCATATAGCTCAGACCTCTTTACAGAGACTCAACTAGAATTTTTGAAATATATAACTTAGAAGTGGGTTTATCCATGTTTTACGACAACAGAGGGGAGCAATTTTAGGAAGAAAATGCCAATAATTATTTCAGTTGGTGGCAACTCTGAAAATAATGTGAAGTTTTCAAAAATTCTAGTTCAGATTACTCTCTGGAGAAATCTTTACTTTATATAAGCGAAATATTATTATTTTAGAAGCATTTTTTATTAAAGGAGAGCATTTTGAAAAAAAATTATTCTAAGTTAATTTTTTGCCAAAATATTGTATTTAAATAATTTTTTTTTTGGTCAAATATTCTTAAAACAATTTTATACATGTATTCTAATCTACGTGACACTAAATGTCATGAAAACTATCCATTTATACGCTTTTTTAAATCATGGTTCCGAATGCAGTCGGATACCTTAAATCAGAATTTTTAAGGTTAGTTAAATAATAAAATTTTCGGAAGAAAAACAATTTCTGTAAAAAAAAAAAATTCCTTCCGGTTTTTGAAGAGTTGCGTTGTTCATTTCAATTTTAAAATAAACTTATATTCTGTTTTTCAAAAGGAGCAATTTTGAAATATAAAAAGGAATTATAGATAAAAAGTATATATAAGTAAAAAAAAGCGAATCTCTCATTCACTCACTCGCTCATCAAGAGATCTCCGGAACTAATTGACATATAGACTTGAAATTCATTCAGCATGTTCCTTTTGTTGAACAAAGATAAGCTAAAAACGGATATTGCGTTAATGCAATCCAAAGAGGGGAGAACTTAAAGAGGCGTCATACGTAAAAATTCCCTTTTTCGAAATATTAAACATGCAGATTTCATACTTTAAATGATTCTTTTGTTGAGTAGAGATCTTCTAAAACTGGTTTTTCGATCTCGATTCACAAGAGGGGTGGCGAGGTGTTTAGGAGGCGTTATACGTAAAAATTCCCGTTTTTGAACTATTAGATGTACAAACCTGAAATTTGGTAAGTATGTTTCTTTTGGTAACTGAAGATCCGTTAAGAACGGGTTTTGTGGAAATCCATTCGCAGGGAAGGGGTTAAGGGGACTCTATCGAAAAAATTCTTGTTTTGAATGGTTAGACCCACAGACTTGAAATTTGGCAAGCGTGTTTATTTTGTTGAGTAGAGATCCGCTATAACTGTATTTTACGACCTAAGCCATCAATTATTTATAAACAGTACATACTCGTGCAACATCATGAAATGCCGAGAGTCTAGTGTTAACCTATAAGACATTCGAAGACACTTTAAACGAATTTCAAAAAAGGAAAATACAATAATAAACAGAAAGAATATGAAATTAAAATCAATCTTTTTAAAATGATGTAGAAGGAAATTACTGATTAAAAGTTACTGAATCAGTTTTGGGTAAAATTCTGATTGGTAACTTTCCAAATTCATTCCATTTGTTAAAATCCTTTCAAATTGTTAATGTAAAAAAAAAAACCTTAGTTTCTTCAAATTTTATATAAAAAAAATGTAGATAGTTAATATGAATGAAATGATACATTTTATAAAATTTCTTTAAAATATACAAGGAAATTTCTTAGGATAAGCATTATTTGTGTGTATGTTTCTTTAAAAAATACATGTTGATTTAAAAAAAAATTTGAAAACATTCATTAAAAATTGAACAAAATTCTTTTTTTTTCAAAACATTTTTTTAAAAAAAATAGTCATTTTTTAATATTTACAAATTAAGTAGTTCAAAGCTGGAAATATATTTATTAAATAGGTGATAATTTTAAATCCTTCAGAATAACAGATTTTATCTATTTATTAATATTTGTTACTCCACATAATATTGAGAATTTATTATAATAGTTTTCTTTTTTATGTCCAACACAGAAAGTCAGATTAACCATATTTTAAAGTTAGCTGACCCATGTAAAATTTAGAGAATTGAACTTTTTTTAAAATGAATATAGAGTTTACAATTCATTAAAGGAGAGTTGATTTTTGCATTATTTAGTACAATATTTATAATTTTCATCTATGATATCTATATTGTGAAGAGGAAATTTCTATAATAGTTAGTTTTATTTTATTTTATCTATTTATTTATTTTTTACTTTCTTTAGCCAGCTGTATCTTTTTTTCTTCGTATGTAGAATAGAACAACACAGTACAAAATTTTCTTAAATTTTAAAATCCAACTGAGTTAGTTTAATTAAATCTTGATACTAAAAATTAAACAACGATATTTCTCATTTGTTATGAAAGGTTATGAACTCACGAGTAATGATTCACTTAAACACATTTATAGCCATAAAAAAGTTTATTTTTCAAAATATTTTTATAAATGACTCATTTTATGCATTATGCAATAGCTAGATTAGCCACAGTTACAACTGTTTTAAGAAGGCAATTTATTTATTCCACGAAACTAGATTAGGCTTGAGATATAAACAAATTTACTAGTTAATAGCTTAATATTCCAGCAACGGAAATTGTTTTTACACTTTAAACTTAATTACACGACGCACAAAACAATTTTCTTGGAACTACTGCCATATCTAAACGTAATTTAACTAGCATAACTTCATCATTCAGTAATCAAAAATAATGACGCAATCCTTTCTCTAAAAAAGATAAATCTGAAAGTTCAAATTTATGTCACTGTTAAGGATTACTGTTACTGTTATGACTTCACAAGGGATTCGGACGAGTTAATTAAAAAACCAAAATGTCGTGTTACTTAACAATAAATCTTCATTTTGAATTTACAAGAATAGTATTGAATATTCACGCCGACGATTTATTTTTTTAAAAAGAAGGAAGTAGAAGAAAAGGGATTTAGAATGTTCAGTATAAGCTTCATTTAATGAAACTGGTTGAAATTAGACAAGGGATATTTCGGATCAAAATAGAAATGCAATTTCAAATCTGTTTTATTTTTTACCGCAGACATGCATTTGATGTGGCAAACAGCTTTTTGAAAATTTCACAAAAAAGAACTGATGTTTGTTGATTAGAATCATTCTTTGAAATGTGTTTCTCTGAAACGTTTATTAAAAAAGTCTTTACTGTTTGGACAGATTCAAAATCATGAGTAAATATATTAATTTTTTTTTGTTTATAAAAATAAAAAGGAATAATCCTAAGATATTAAATAAAGAAAATATGTATTGTTTGGGCTAATTCGCTTTAAGCGAATTTATATCTTGGTAATTTGAAGTAATTATTTTAATTTTCTATTAATTTATTTGTTGCTACTAATTTCAAAAAACTTTAATGATGTGAGGTTTCACTTCAGAGAATTCAACAACTTTAATATACATATTTAATAAAATTGTTCATTGAACATTCAATAAATATGAAATAAACTTTTTGCATCATTTTGAAATTAGAGAGAATTCAGGATGTAAAAAGAAAGAAATTTAACGCCTTTTCACATTTAAATTTAAAAAAGTAATGCTTAAAATTCAATAATTAAAAATCTTTTATGATTAAAATATTTACATTATTCATCATTTAAGAAATAATTTACTAACCAAGGTGCAGTAAAGTGCATTTTTTAAATTTGATCAGCCATTCGTGGTATAGTAACTTGAGAACGTTTTTCAAAAAATAAAAATCTTGCAGGAGCAATTTTAAATGTTTTAATTTTTGTAATAATACATCTTTTTTTTAAATTTTTTTATGATTTCTGTTAAAGCAATTTAATTTATAACACACTTGGAATATGCATTCAACAATAAAAATAGTTCCATTCAACTTTCAAAACTGTATAACATAAAAGGTAAGCAAATATAAATCATTGCATATTAGTATGGAAGTTTTATTCAAAAGGGAAATAATTTTTTTAGCATGGAATGAAATGAACTTTCAAATACAGCATTCGAATTTCATAACGGCTGCATTTTTCAATCTTGTGAAATAATATGCATATTAAAAATCTTGAAAACATTTTTATGAAAGATTATTTCTAAACTCTCTTACATTTTTAAAAGTTTAATTCTTGTTATTTTACCAGTCACCTTTTAATTACGTGATTCTATTAATTTGAGGAACTTTTCAAAAATTTAATAAATAGATATACACAAGTAGCCTCAAATGTTCTAATTTTGTAGTCCTATTTTTCACCATTTATTGATGCAACTGATGGATTTATATATACTTTTTTCGTTTCGATTACTCATGCCAAATTTTTAGAATCGTTGCTAAAAAGTATTTTGAATGTTCAAACCCGTTTTATATTCTGTAACTCTGTTATTTTACTTTGATTTTATTCTAGTGCTGCTTAAATTTACTTTACTGCAGCTTAATTAAAAATTTGTTGTTTGAAAACTACTTAAAATTTTGGTTGAATCGCGAATTTTCAATCAGTTTGAAATTTATTTGTAACAATGCTCAAATTATTTACGGCGTGCATTTAATAAACCTTAATTTATAACTATACCTAACTAAAATGATTGATTTGTTAAAAAAATGAACATTTTATATTTTGAACATTTTATTATTATTTTGAATGCAAATATTTTTGTATTATTCTAATTATCAATTTTTTAAAAATGTATACCGATAAAATTACTATAATTTGTAACAATGATAATATATACTATTTATGTTAATAAATTTTATAAAATGGGGTTTAAACTATCAGTTTTTTAAAAATTAAAGGAATTTTCAATTTAATTTTTACCTTTCAAATTTCTTTATTTACGTAAAAGAATTGATATTCAGAAATACTAGCATCATTCACACACTCATACATTCAAAATAAATATTTTAAAAATATGTGTAAAAAAGAAAGTAATAATTTAATTGTTGCTTCAGTGATGGAAAAAATTTCGTAGAATCGTGTTAAAATTTTATAAAAAGGGAAAATTCTAAAATAGTTTAAAACAAACAGACATAAAAAGAAGATAATTTTTTTCATTTGGTGTCAAATAAAGTAATTTTGAAATGTAGAAGTACTCTTTGGAAATATAACTTATCCTGAAAATATTTGCATTCTGAGAAGTAAAAAAACATTTCAACAAAATAACACTGGCCTAGAAAAAAAAGTATCAGTACTTATAAATGATTGAGTGCAAAATAGATGCTTCAAATTTTTGTACAAAATTAACGGGTGAAATTCCTCTTAAATATTTAATGTACTTTTTTAAATAACCAAGTCACTTTTTTTGCATATGAACAAGGTTTATAAATGTTTTGTATGTCTTTGCTTTCTAAATAAAAAGTTGTACAAGCAGCCAATTCTCCATCAGCCATTTTTTTGTAAATATATATTTATATATAAATATTTTAAATAAATTTTTTATTATCGATAATGTACATTTATTATTCTTTCTCTAAGCATACATTCATTATTTAATAAAACATGTTTGAAATATTTTTCATAAGGAATGTACTTTTTAAAATGTCACTCATGCTTAAAGTTAAAAACATTACATTTGCAAATAAGAAAACACTAATTTTTAGCATGTTTGCCATACATAATTATTCTATTTATTATTGTATGTTTTTAGTCTTCTTTACGGAATTTATGTTGATTTTATCATAAAAATTTATGAAAAAGAAAATTAACTAAAATTAAGATGTAAAAAATATTACAAAAAGTATCTAATAATGGAATATGTAACCTCAAACATATTTTTTTATTTTAGATTTTCGATATTTTAAACTATGTTTATAAACAAAACATTGCTATATGTTCTTCTAACAAGTTTTACAATTGGTTTATTTATTAGAATAAGTTTTCTGGTATTCCGTCTGATTTGTTATATTAGAAAAAAAATTAGAAAATATCCAAACATTCAATGTCATAATGTTAGTTTGGTGAGAATAAAAACCATTGAAGTTATCAAATTTGTAAGAAATGATACAAATATTCAATAAATTGTAATTTTTCTTAATGATCTGGAAACAGAGAAATTTTAACAAAAAAGAAGAAATTTGAAAATAAACTGAGTAGCGAATCAAGCGTGAAAAAAATTAGTGCATACTTATAACCCCATCTTTTTTCATTAAAGTTTTTCGAATATAATTCAGGTAACTAAAGTTATTTTAGCTTTCGAATATTATAAAAAGCTTTCTTTGTGTTTATTATGTTATGCTTGTTTCCATACTTATTTATTCAAAAAAAAAAAACGGTTTTGCAAAAAAACGCGAGAAAATTATGTATTTTTTATTTTACAGTATCTGAGTACTTGCGAATAATTAATTCTGTAGGGAGTCTTTATTTCAAAAACATTTTTCCAACTGGTGGTTTTCTCACGCATACTCTGAAATATCTGAATTAGATTTTTGTGAATTGCTCTATTTAGCTCTATAAGAAGCTAATATAAAAAAGATAAAACTAAAAATTAAATTTGAACTTTTCCTTCCATTTGAAGATTAGAAATGATTTATATTCAAATGTTGTTAGGATCTGGTCTATTATTTTTGATTATAATATGATACCCATCTTCTTAAAATTGAAAATAAAAATTTAAATTTGATCTTGTTTTTTAAGTGAGAGTTACATTGCTTCGCACTATTTCGCTGCAGCTGCACCTGAGCTGCACCCCTTCTCCCACACCTCACTAATGGGAGGACATTTGATGCTTGACATATCTAACATGCATCGGCCCCCTATACGGTGGGTCTTCAGCTGTAACATGCTCGAACTTATGACATGCCAGCCACGAGGTCTTGACCTTGACCACTAGGCTACTGCAGTCTCTCTTGTTTTTTAAGACAAAAAATAAAAATGAACTTCCTCATCTTTAAAAAAGGGATTTTGCTGCTTCCTTTTTTTCTTATTTAGGATTTAAACTCCTAGGTTTAATAAATGAATAACAAAACATTCGAAAATTGGCAGCTGATTCACCTACATTTTTTCCATTATTAAGTAGCTCATAAAAATATGGCTATAAAGTTTGCTAACTAAAAAGGTACATCTCCGACAAAATATTTTAAACAATATTTTTTTTATTAATAATTAAAAATTCTTTAAAAGAATTTAGCAAGCGACCTAATAACTTGAAATATTTACAACATACTTTGATAATTGTCTCTTCATTATTTTCAACAAATAAATACTACTAGATACTTTATGCTTTACAAGCCCAGTGGCTGAGTGGTACCGTATCGCGTTTCCATGCCGCAGGTCCGGGGTTAAAAACCCGGGCTTGGCAAAGTCGCCTCAACTTTCATCCCTTCAGTGAGTCGACAAATGAGTACCAAGCTTGCTTGTGAACTAAACACCATGGAATTCACGCTAGACTGACCACCTGACCAGAACATCATCTCATGCACCTTAGTGTCCAAGGTCATGAAAACTGAGATAGGCCCAGTCTTGGCCTTCATGGGCTGTTACGCCCGAGTCTTGCTTAGTTTATGCTTTGTGCAGCATGTTTATTTATTAAACAATGTGTTTTAACTAAGAAACATGTTCGATTATCTTTTTTGGTATTTAATGCTTTCAATGTATTTATATTAAGGAATTATCGACTGATAAAAAAATATATATAATATAATAAAAGGCAAATATTAAAATAAAATAAAATAATTATAATAGATAAAGAAAAAAAAATTTAAATTATCAATATATTGAAATATCTTTAAACTAAAAGCTGAGTATATTAGAAAAATGTTAAAACATGTTACTTTATTTAAATTCTTTTTTGAATAATTTATGAAACATTCCTCCCTTAACTGCTCAATTTTAAATGTAATAAAATTATATTTTAAAGGTATAAGCTACACGGTATTGTAATTTTAAATGCATAATTTTTAAGACAATGCAGAATTTTTCCCTTTACATTGTTATACAGATAAAAATATAAAATTAATTTTTCTATCCCTCTCAACTTCAAGATAAATTTTAACAGGTTTTATTTCTTACTTAAATCTTGTAGAAACATTGCAAGACATATAAAGAACAAAATTAATTTTTAAAATTTAATATACATTTGAGCCCAAATTGATAATTAAATTCATCTGGTGATTTTTTTTTATTTAATTAAATTCAATTCAATGCTACAGCTATGTATTAGTTTTTTTATTTTTGTGAATACTGTTAAGTTGGCTGGTGCTTCATACATTGCTCTAACTACTGTGTGAAATTTAAAAACTAAGGAATATAATATTTAATTATATTACATTGAAGCAGTGAAATATAATCAGAAACGTTAAAGGAAAGTTATTAATAATATAAAAGGAAATAATTAAAAAATAATTTTTTCATCAATTGATATATTAAAAATTTCTAAAGAATTAGAAAGAGCAAATGCATTTATATTTTATTCTTTAAATTTATAATTTCTATTCATTCTCAGATCGAGAAAAATTTAAAATGCAAGAAATAATTTAACTCACTTTTTACAGAAAATTAAGTTAAAAAACTATTATTAAAGCAACATGTTTCTGAAGATTAAAAAACCCGGGTAAAAGAGAAATTTTAAATGCCTTCAAAAAATGAAATTTTTCCATAGCTTATAGAGAAAAAGATCAAATAATAAAATATGTGGCTTAAAACTTAATACATTCATTTCATCTATTCATCAAAGTGTAGAATAAAACATAAAGTACAACTCGGTATAATGAGTTTTGAAACGGGAATAGGAAACTCATTCCATTCGATAATGTGAAATACAGCATTGAAAAGAGAAATGATATTCGAATTAAAAAGCCAGCCTAATAATTTATGGAATGGAAGATCTTTAACTTCATGTAAATTGTATTATAATAAATATTAATATTTTGTCATGAATTCTTAAAATGAATTTAATTATTTTTTTAATAAGCTTAAAAATTTTGAACTTTTTTGGGGACGGGAAGGGGAGTTATCCGATTTGTTACAACATATATTTTCTAATCGAGCTCTAATGCATTTAAGATTTATTGAATTGAATTCTCTATATTAACATTTATCTGGATTTTTAATTAATATATTCTTTTGGCGGCACATTTTTGTGATCTTGTTATACGTATTTGATTAAAATAAATTTCTCTTCTGCAACATAACTTGGATACTGAAATATAGATGAAATGATTTATATTTAGCTTCATTATATATTCTATACATTTTTTCTAATCGTTTGACTTATGTCTGTCTCATAAAAGAAATATGAGAAATATTTTTGTAATATGACCACAGCTAAAATACTTTTAGTACAATGCTTAGGAAAATTCAAAAACTTATCCATTAAAATTACTATTTTCAAATATTTACACGTTTTATAAAGATTACATGTGTTAATTGATTATGTAATTTTTACAGTACTCAATTCCAGAAAATTTCCAAACACTAATAATTATTTTGTTTGACTATTACTAGTATAATTTTCAGAATTATACTTTAAGTGTTTTTCGTAACAAATTTAAGAGTTGCGCTTATGTTGTTATAGAGTAATACGAGAACTATACAAACTTCATAATTTTGAGCCATGATAGTGAAGACTAACCTGAAATAGTATTTTACTGCTAACAGCGGATTACGTGAATATTTTGAAGCTTAGTCCTTAGACCTGGAATCTGCGCTTGTACACTGTACAATTTGTGAATATTGTCAGCTACTAAACTCTTAGCCAAGTAGACATGACCATCTCAATCAAAGATGTGTTTCATGGTAGCTTGAAACTGTTATAGTTGTCAGTATTTAATAATTAAAGTTCACTTTATTTTAAAAGTCTATAATTGTGCTGTATTACTTATCTCACCCGATCGACAGTAACATCAGATTAAAGTCCACGAAATTTATCAAGAAAGTGCTTCTCAAACTTTCAATACTTACGACCCAATTTTCAATCATAACCTTTATCGCACCCCCTTCCCTCCATGCAATGTATTGAATTAAAAAATAATATACTTTGAGGTAAAGCTACAATACGACTTTAACTATTAAGTGTACAAATTATCAAGATAAGTATTAAACTTTATATACTTTATTAATATTATTAATGACAACCTTGGAGCCACTGGTAATTATTAAATTTGTTCTTAATTTAGTATGGTTAAATTAATCATCAAATACATTGTGCAGTACTGATACATTTATAAGTGTATTATATCAGTGTAAATGTGTATTTTATTTTTTATTATATCAGAATGTATTTTGTTTTGCTTCCTTTCAGTAAAGTAACAATTTTTTTTAAATAATCTTTTGTTTTCTACATGCTCGTCCCCTTACCTAGGGTTATCACGCCCTCCTAGGAGGAGGGGGTGCCCCATAGTTTGATAAATGTGATTTTATTTTTTTATTATATCAGAATGTATTTTGTTTTAGTTCCTTTAGTAAGTAACAATTTCTTTAAAATTAATCTTTGTTTTCTACATTCGTCCCCGAATAGGTTAATCACTGCCCTCCTAGAGAGGAGGGGTGCCTCATAGGACTAAATGGATTTATTTTTTATTGTATCAGAATGTATTTGTTGCTTCCTTTCATAGAACAATTTTAAATAATCTTTGTTTTACATACTCGTCCCCTTACCTAGGTTATCCGCCCTCCTAGGAGGGCACATAGTTGATAAATGCTGCATCAAGGTAAGGAGGGTAAGATTAAGCTCTGGTGGGTTGCGCTGAGTTTTGAGCCATCTAAGTGCGACGATTGATTCATTACCGAAGATCCTGTCTAAATCAACTTCTCCCAACCACCATCCTCAAGTTGGATTGTCGATTTTGGAGGAGAGTCTCATGCTACTTTACTTTTTTAAACAACCATGCCTTCTCCAGGATTTGAGGGGCTGCGGTATCCTCTTGGTTATGGTAACGAACTCGTGGCTGGAGTGTCGCAGTCTTGAGTTTTGAGCCACTGAAGACCGTGTAAAGGAAGCCGATACCCGTTAAATCTGTCGAGGCTCAATAGCCTCCCGTTGGTGTGGTAGTTAGGAGAGAAGGAGTGTGTCAGCTGAGGCGTCGTCTTTGACATTTCCCTGAGGTGCAAAATTCTGACGTTCATCACCTATAGCCCTCGTGTGCAATGTTCATATTCTCCGGGATTCGAAACTGGGCTCTTCGGTACAATAGTCAGCGTCACTAGCCACTGTCCTGTCCGTGTGATAAAGTCTTGCAAATACAAGGTGTCCCCGAATGTCGTGTACTAACTTGGAGGAGAGGTAGAGAACATCATGAGGAACCATAATTACATAGGAAAGCATTGGCGTAAATAGATAAGTGGCTCTGTACGTGAGCTCACAAGGTCGGCACATATGGTTTCCTCGTTTCAGACGTGGACAGGGTGCGATGAACATGAATCGTTATGCGAACACTGAGTTGGCGGATATCCACTTCATCTACGGTTTAGCCAACAGAAATGGACGTGTTACTGTTCAGTTGCATGGGGAAAGATATCCAACGAGGCGGCAACCGAAGCATCAAACATTCGCTCAGGTGCATTAGAACCTGACGGAACATGAATCTTTCAGAGCCACTTTGACGATACACCCCTCAATTCTGAAAGAGACCTGATGGGGCACGAATATTCATCTCTGCTGTTACGATCTATGAAACACACCCGGTATTTTCGAACATGTCCTTCAGTCCATGCTGAGTCCGTGTCGTGTGTGCATTCAAACACCTCCTGTGATGCTTTAATGTCATTCTTTTAATTAATTATTGTTTTCATAATAAAGTGATTTACACTACATTCTGTATAGTGGCCTTATTGTCCTTGTGTCTCTTTATCTCGTTAGGGTTACGTTTCCTCCCATGGTTTCCTATATAATTATAGCTCTTTAAGATGTCTTCTACCTCCCTTGCAAGATTGTGCACAGCATTCGGGGACACCCTGTAAAACGATTAAATTTTCATCAGCATCAAGAATAAATTGCTTTAAATTACCGTTGGGCATACTTTTATACATAAAAATATACCGTTAAATTTCATTAAAAAAGTCATTTAGATTAAAGGTTATATAGGGAAGCTAAAGTTGTGTAGGAGTTTATAAATATCTAAGGGATGGGATAACAAAATTTGTTTTGACAGAATGCAGTTTATTTTTTATTTGTTTATTTTTGTTCCATTAAGCCCGTTATAGAGCTTTTAAGGGTTAAGGAAAGTTACTTAGATTTAATCCTTTTTAGGCATCTCATCTTGATGGAACTTTCTCACCCGGTCCATTAAATTCCTTGAGAAGCGGTTCGTTTATTATTTATGCATTACTCTTTGGATAAATAATAAACGAACCAAATATTGATGATGAAAGAAGAATTTGAATACACGCAAGCAAAAGGGTGTTTTTTAAATTGCTTGTACACATATATTTTTTTTATCCAAAAAAATATTTAGACTTATGTAAATATCTGGAAAGTATATTTTGGCCATCATATATATCACACAACTATAAAAAAAACTTATAACACTATGTATTTAGCTATGTATAAATATATAGTACTATTTCAAATAAAATTATGAAGTAGAAAATTTATATATATATATATAGCCTCGAAGTATATGCATTATTGAAATATTCATGCTAAATTATCTACATTTTAAATCATATTTATTTGTTGTTAGAGAAACATTTACTTAATGTTATCAAACTATTTCTATCGATAAAAAAATTACAGACTTTCAGATTGATAATATTTTGTTTCCTTTATCTATGTAAGTTTTGATTGGTAATTTGTATTCATAATTAGATTATATCATCATGCAAATTCTTAATTCTTAATAATTCATTTATAATCTTGTTTTCCAATGACAAAAGAAATGTATAATGAAAGGAAGTTTGCCTCTATTGAAATTGAGGAAGTAATATCCGATTTATGACGAACAGTAATTTTGAGCAAAAATTATGTAGTTCATATATACAGACCAAAATTTAAATATATTGAAATATTATTATAATACATTTGTTTAGCTTATAAATCTTATTGTTTATTACTTTTTTTTAATCAACAATCGAAAAACTTCTTAAATGTCCTTTAATTTTGATTGAAACTAAAATACGTCTTGCTTTTTTGCATAAATAACATTATTATACGTTCTAATGCACAACATACTGCGTAAGTTTATAATTTTTTGCATTAGTAGTACTTACCTCGTAAATTAAATCATACATTCTAATATAATGTAATGTAATAATATTTTTCCTTTCAAAGTATTTTAACATACTTATCAGGTTCTTATATTTTAAGTATTTACCTTTACCCTATCAAAATAGCTTTAGCGTTTTATGGCTCGTATAATGTGCGTTATAATTTCTATCTCTATAACTTATATATATTACTGATTATTAAGAAGAAATTCTCAGATGTTCTAAAAAATAAATAAATCTGAAAATGTTAATGTTAGTTTAAGCTAACTAGTGAATTCCATTTATTTACATTTATTCAAATGAATATTAATGTTTTCTTTTTTTTTGCCATTTTTACAAAAACGTCGTCAATTAACATAATATAAAGGCTTAGTCATGTTCAATAAATCTGAAATTTTAGCTTTAAGTAAATATTTAAAATGCTACTTAACTTTGATACAAAACTTTCATTGCTTTCTTATAAAAGTATTGTACGACTCAGAGCTTGAATTTTTCGCAATATAAATACTAAATATAATACATGTTTATATATTCTGCTGTAACAATAACAGAATTCATACGATGGATTTAATAAAGAATTCTCTACTTGTTTTGTTTATTTATGAAAGAACTCTGCATTGGTACTGATTAGCTATTTATTAGTTAAAGCTTTCTTTTGATAACTATGTGCAGGCAGACTTTTCCAAATGTCATCGCAATCTTTAATTATGTTTACTTATTAGTGTATAATTACATTTCTCATTTGTATAAAAATGTGATTGGAGGAGGTATTTTTTATTTTGTTTTTCATTATCTTACTGTCACAAACGTGAGCAATTCTTAATTATATAGTTTGTGTGCAACAACAGTTAGAAAGTCTATACCATATCTACATAAACTGTAGAAACGATAGGGATACACAATGCCTGTCATTAAATATTTATGTTCATAACTAGAAAACGAAGATATTTCCCATAATATCTGGTTTTCTATTATAATGAAAGTTGAAATAAATTATGAATTGAACTAATCATGTATTTTGCTTTGATCTAAAGTGATACACATGCCTTTAATCTAAATATATCCAAACAGAAAAAATATAATATTTAAAAAATATCTTATTGCCACTAGAATTGTATCAACAGTTGTTTGTAATGCTGTCAAATATTTTAACCAGCAATTATTTTCTTAAATTACTAGACAAATTAGTTTTAAAGGAATGGTGACTTTTTTAATGTGTGAGAATTAAGTTGAATGTAAATATTCAACTTTCATAACTATTGTGTTTTTCTGATTCATTAATTTAGATCTGATTATGGTTGTGTTGTTAAAATATTACGTTTTTAATGTTGAACTTTAACTTAGATTTAAGTGTAGAATGAAAATTTAAAACTTTTTACGCTGCATTTTGTAACAATTTAATAATTTTTATTATTCGAAATGCTGGATAAAGTGCATTTTACATTAAGTTGAATTTTGCAAGTTATTTTGTTTACCTATCTGTTAAATATTTGTATAATTTGGGGATCCTTTGCCAAGCCTGTTTAACCATGGTTTACCTTCATTAACTATTGTATGGATAAATGATTCAATCTCTCTCTCTCTTCAAAGGCTTCTTGAAAAATACAAAAATAAATTTAACTACAATATTAAGCTATGGAATGGCATGAATAAATGCGAAAAGAATAAATATAAATATATCACAGTTAGAAGTTAACTATAAAAAACGAGCGCAAAAGGATCATTTAAGCTTTCATTCTGTTTTTTTCGGCTTTTAAATGAATTAATTTTTAATTGAATTCTATGTTGGTAAATTGATTAGTTAAAAAAAGACTTTAAAGAGAACTGAAGCTGTAATCAAACATTTTCCAGAAAAATTCAGGTTTTAATTTATATAAAATAAAACATGACTACAAAATAAAAATTGATGTTTCTATTGAAACGATAATAGTCATATTAAATGCTTCCTTCGATTGATTTTCATATTAGAACATGACTTTAATAAGTGAGACTCTCAAATTTTAAACTGTAGAGTCGCGAATTCAATTCCTGATGCAACTGAAAACGGAAAACCCTCCGTGAAGAGAAGCTAATCCACGTTTAACACGACGTTACGATCTAACTTTGGCGCGGTGTGGAAGTTAAGACAGATGGGTGCCACATAAGTTGCCGTCCTCGACGTTTAACCATGGTTCGAAACGACGAAGCCTGTCGCTAATAGACTTCATTTTTCTTCAGAATGTGACATCAATAAATACTCACTTTCTTGAATTTTAAATAAAATAAAAATCCAATGGATATTCTCTTTCAAAACAAACCTCATGTTTATAATATAAATAAAATTTATTAATGTTAACGAAAGATATTTTATTCCAAATTGTGTGCGCATGTGTGCGAACTAACAAATACAGCCTTTTATTTGTATTAAAGTTAGATAAAGGTAATTTATTTTTCATCTCATTATGCATATATTATTTTCTTTGCAGAAACAAGAAATTTATTTAAGAAAGTAGAAAAAAATACCTTCTCGTGCATTACTAGTTTCTATTTCCAAATTAGATAATTTGTAATATCTATTATACATATGTCTGGACCAAATTTTAATCAATATACCTACATTTTTTAAAAAAAACTTAGCTTTAGATCATTTTATAAAAATATTTAGAAAATATGTGTCATCTTTAACTGACAGACAAAACGACAACAAATAAAGTTACTTCAAAATACTAAATTAAAAACAAATCCCCAACCAATGAATTCAAATTCTTATTTCCTGCATTCTAATTCATTCAAATTTTAAAGACAAAAGAATGTTTTTAACGAAATGCCTTAATTTTTTTTAAAACTCAGACAAAAAGGGGGGAATTTAACTCTGTACAAGATATTTTAATACAAATTACGTCTTAAGAATGTAGTTACTATCTCGTATAACAGAACAATTCTCTAAATTCTTTCAATTTTGTTACATGTATCCACGTTTCTAACAAATTCAATCTCAACTCAACATGTCTTCTTTTTTTTTTCTTTGTAGCCATTTGTCTCAGAAACCATCGATCAAGAAAAGAATTCCATTGTTACGTGCCAAGACCCTGCCTGCTATCATATCTCCGAGTCTCAGCATCATCCAGGCACCTCTGGACCCAGAAACACGATCCAAGATACCCACCATCACAACCACTCGTAAGCACAAAAAAACATTTTATAAATATCCAAAAAAAGGTGTATTTTCCATTCCAGGCACAAGAAACAATTTTATTTTCGTTCAACGATGGACTCTGCAAACATGAGAACTCGAAAATACGTGTGTGAATGTTTGGTGCATGCATCCGATGTGTAACGAGAAAAGGATGAGAAGGATTCGGTTCAGTTTTTTGGGTATTTGTTTTGAAGTTTCGTAGCAAGGGAGAAAAACGTTTTGGGGAAAGGGATATCAGTCATTTTAAGGTTGTTTTGCTGATGTCTTAAAGCTTTTTTTAAAAATGTTTTATGCAGAAATGATGTTTTTAAAAAGCAAGTATTTGCATAACAATTTTTTGTTACACTATTTTTATGTGTATCAGTAACTTTGTATTTAAAATGAAACTTTCTTAAATCTTTTGATAGATTCAGTTAGAATGCTATATCAAGATATTTCGACTGATGTATTATCTATAAAATTATATTTGAATATAGGAAAAGATTGAAAAACAGGTGCAAACTGCACAGATTTTCTGAATACGCGTGAACTTTCAAAATTTTTACCTGAACCTCAGATATCTTTCACTTATTTCTTTACAGACTGTAATAAAAATAAGAGAACTAAGTCCATAATCTTAATTAGTTTTGCTATTGCTAGAAGTTAATCTTAAATATTAAAATTCGTTGGTAAACAAACGTATCTATGTATATATTCATGCATGTATGTGAGGCTATCTTCTCAAGAACCGATGAACGCAGAAACGCACCGAAGAAGGACCGGGAAATTTTTCGTTGAGTTTAAAACTGCCATCCTTTTTTCCGTATTGAAATGAGACCAAAAGCAATTCCTAAATTAGAAAAACCATTTATTTCGCGATATAATATTTATTTTTTTTACAAAATAGAGATATTTTGCAATTTTTTAAATGAGTCCATTTCAATGCGTTTTTATGAAAATAATTTTATAATTGCTCTTCATGGAATTCTTATAATTGAGATTAATCGGCCTTCTGAAATAAAAAGCTAACACTTTGCTCTTTTAGAATAAGTAATTTAAAAAATCAGAATTGCAAAACTTTTTTCTATGAATTTTTGAGAAATACTAAAAATTTTGCTTAAACATTTAATAACTCGACATTAATCAAAATAATCACACAAAACTTTTTTTCTCGTGTGTCAAATGTTATTGTCCATGCTTTACCTACGATTGGAAAATTTGCTTAAAAATTACGGATTTTAAAAAAGTTTTTGTGTTTTCCGTTTAATACACCTTTTTATGTCATTCATTTATACATTTTTTCTCTTAGAATTTTTGTTTGAAAATTACCGTTATTTGCTATCGATATGTGAAGGTTGGAGACTGAAACTTAAAAATTGTGACCTTAAAAAAATTAAAAACTTCAAGGAGACTATTTTCCTGCGAAGTACGCTAAACTTTGTGTTCAATTAATTTCACCCTTTCGATCTTAAAATAGAGAAAGTAACCCAGCATGTTAAATGTGTGGTTAACGAAAATCAAGCCTCTCTCAAAGGGAAAAATATAAGAAAAGGTAAAAATAAATAAATAAAATAAAAAAAATAGCGGGAAAAAGGGAATTTTAGTTTACTACAATGAGAAAGGGGAATTTCCTTAGGGAATCAATATCTTACTCAAACATCTAGATAGAACGTCGTATTATTTGCAAAGTCCATTGCCGTTTCATTTGCTTAACGGCAATTTGCTTAAATTAATATATTTATAAACTAAATCAGTATTATTCTTCGTAAATCATTTATAAATAAATTGTCTGTTTACTTGTGCATGGAATTAGATTTGTTTTTAATGCCATTTTTATAAACTAACGGTATGTACCAATTAATTGGTAAATGAACATTTTTATTTAATATTATTTTATTTCAAATTCTAAGAAGGAAATTATTGTTAAAATAATGAATATATTATATTTGTATGATACATTTTGACATTACTTCCGTTTATCAACCCTTCTCTTGATTTATGAGATGCTGAAAGAAAGCATTGAAACAATAATCTTCAAATATTTCTGTCATATAAAATTTGCTTCTTTTTTAATGTTTTTCTCCTTGTATAATGAATATAAATAATGAAGATTTCAAATCCATTTTATTATTTCAAATTCTAATAAAGTATTTATTGTTATATAAAATAATGAATGTAAGCTTAGAGTTTTTTTTATAAGACATCACAACTGTTTTCTTTCTTGAAAAAAGGATTCACTAAAAAAAGGAGGAATGAAAAACCCTAAAAATATAAGAAAATCATATTTACCAACATTTTATATTAAGTATGTACAATTAATTTCCTATAAATCCAACATTAATTTTATTTATGAGTAAAACAAGTCTTTAAAACTAATTTTAACTTAATATATTTTTGATTTTAATTCTTATTACGTCTGTTAGTTTGAGGTAAGGGATTACAGAATGCATACAAAAACATTTAATCTATTATTTTCTTATGCAAAAAACGATTGTTAACGAAACTTATTACAATATACTTTTATCATAACAATTTTAAGCATAACTTTCTACTGTTCGCGAAAGATATTTAAGTTCGGAAATGAACAAATGTTTAAGTGTCTTCTAATTTATGATAAAATACATACAAACTTCATGAATGGTAGACGACAAATATTCGTCAAACATTCTCCTGTCAGTGAAGAGTTTAAATTCTATTTCGAAGTCAAAACACATGAGTTATAGATTTCTTGTCACTCTACTGTCTGCGCTTATCTCACCTACAGACAAGTGCAAACATGAATACATTGCTCCAATTTCTACAATAAATGATTAGACAGACCTTGTCAGATTTTCCTGAAAGCAACATTGAGAATTTCACTTGATATTATGGTAAACTTTAAATCCTAGTCTCAACAATATATGTATCATTTTATGTAATATTTGAATTAAGTAAATTGTGAAAGGTTAACATTCTCTATTCAAATTCACTCTACTAATATCAATAATAGTTAATATTGAAGGGACATAGGATAAAATTTTACGCAAATTTAACTCGACAGTTTATTCAATTCCTACTATTAGTTCACTCTCTCCCAATATTTATTTACTTATTTATATATCTTGTTCAAATTTTCAATCGTTAATAAAATACTTTTTATTCATCTATTCAAGTTCAAATACATATTTTTAAACTTGTAGTGGATGACAACTTATGTTATTACAGATTTTTCAAACATTAATTAATTCATTAAATTTAGTAAATTAATTTTAGTTTTATATAGGAGAAAAAATTAAATTTGTTCCAAATGAAGACCATAGATGGTGACAGTATACATTGATTATTGCAAGGCAATTTGCTTTCTATTTTGCCACTTAATATTGTGATTCTATGATATGTATGCACATATTTATATTAATTGTAGTTATTTAATAAAAAATAACTAAAATAAAACTTTTTCTTTGTTGATCAAAGTAGAAATTAGAATTTTTTTATATTACTTGCTTTTAATTGCATTGATATTTTACACACACCTAATTATAAATATTTATTATTATTATTGAATAATTTTTATTGTAATTGTTTCAAAAGTTCTTTCGTAATTCGTTTTAACATGAGTATGATTTCTATACTTTTTAATTATTCATATTTGTTAAAATTGTCTTATCATTAACACTTCTATAAAAGCTCCTTGTGTTTTTGTCAAGATATCCGGCTTTTAAATTTTAGAAAAACTTGCTTTTCATAAATATCCATCTTATGTGTGACACAATGTTTATTAAATTTTAGTATTAAATACAGTAAAAGATTCAGTTATTAATAATTATTTAATATTTACGTAGCATTGTTAGAATGAATCATTTAATCTATTAAAAAGCTTCATATTTTATATTTAAATCATTTCCTCTATTTCTAATTCTTTCTAGAATTTCGTGCAAAATGTTCAGATCCTCATTGTTTTGTTCTTTAGTTTCTTTTTATGCTTTTGAGAGGAATTATGTATAATATGCAAACATGTAATATACATAAATATTCTTTTTCTATCATATTTAATTAGAAAAATATATTTTTTCCAATTATTGTTGTCACGGGGGTACAGATTTATATCGTTCAAGTTAATGATAAAGTTTTATTGACTCAAAGCAGCAAACACGAGCTAACAGAAATCATTAACCAAAGTGAAACACAACTTTAACATACATTCAAGGAATATTCAAGCGCATAATATGCATAGAAATGATACATTTACTTGCAATATTTAAATTATATTAGAATATGAATAAGAAATGAGACGCAAGGATGTTTAAAATTCCAGTCACTGGACTGGATCACTCTAGCTGATATTCGAGCGATGGACTATTGGAGCCAAAGAAACGTATTCTACCTTTGGACTATGTGTGTAAAATTTCATAGTGTAGTGATATGAATCGAGATTTGATTCCTTCTGGAGATAGAACCTAACAAATATATAACTCGACTCTGATTTTATTCTTTCTTAGCCTTTTTTAATAATAGTATTTAATTATATCATGAATTTATCTATATCAGTAAAATTTTATTGACAAATCTGTAGTTATATTAATAATTTTTTCACATATCTCTAAGAATATTATTTTATTTTCTGTGTATATAATTACATTTTCACAATAACATACTAATAACATTCCACCACTGCTGTGGCCAGCGGTAGCCTAGTGGTCAAGTTATCGGATCATGACTGGCGTGTCATGAGTTCGACACCAGTACCACTAAAGACCGCCGTGTAGGGGAGCGATAGACGTTAAATTTGTCGAGAGCTGTAACGTCATCCTGTTGGTGTGATAGTTAAGAGAGGGGGTGCTAGCTCAGGTGTCATTACTTGACCATGGTTCAAAATTATGTAGTCCGTCGCTAAAAGTCCTCATGAAGCTGAACAGTGCGACTTTAATATTCCATTACTGCATTTTAAAAAATAAGTTTCTTTAACATAATTTTCCTTGAAATTATATTTTTACTTTTTATAATAACTTTTAATAAACATTATCATGTGTACTTATACTTATTAATTTGAAATCGATTACTTAAACATTTATTAAAACAGAAAATATTTCCACTGCGAAACTTGAATTTTTGGGCCTTAAACTTTTGTTTTTTTTTTTGAGATTACATATATATGCTGTAAATTATTGTATAGCAGTAATTTAATTTATTTAAATGATCTTCTTTGTATTTATATTATACAAAGAACTATCTCTTCTTTGTTTTAATGTATAATTTAATTCACCACAAACTTACATTAGTATTTTTTTTTTTTGCATTTTATTTTAACGAATATCTGAAAAGGCAATTTAAAATCTATAATTCATACGAATAACAAGTCACTTCACTTTGTCAAGCATAGCAGTTTGCGTATACAATCTGATGGTATGTATTTCAGCATATACGACAATGTATTGGCTAAATGACTTTCTTAGCAAAATACAAATCTAAGCATCCTTGCGTTTAGATAATAATTATGGCATAAATAAGTAATACTAATAATCAAGACGTTTTTCGTGTCCTATAAACATTTTATACCTTAGTACTTTCTTAATTAAATCGTTTTGCATCTCTCTTGACGATTATTTTTTCAGTAACTAACAGATAGAAGGATTTGAAAACAATGCTAAAAAGTATACCATTATAATTCAAATTCAAAGGAATTGTTCACAAATAAATCATATTAAATATACTTTCTTTTATTATAATATTTTATTTCATGATGTTTAAACTTAATATGTGCAAAGCTAATCTAATTGGAAGAAAAGTAATTGGGAATGTTGCCAGTTAAAAGCCCGATTCTTCCGACTGCCTTCGTGTAAAAACTGAAGTAACGCATTAATTTTTCAAGTTAGTATACAAGTTAAGAGAAAAAAGAATCAGCTCAGACAATCTCTCTGGCAATTTGATCTTAATTCAGAATTAAAAGGTCATACATCAAAATTATTAACAAAAACAAGAAATTCCAAGAAGCATATTCCAAGAAACAAGGATATATATGTGCTTATGTTATGTGAAAGTAATAAATTTAAGAGATGTATGTATGCTATAAATTCATGCTTTAGGAAATATGAATAAATAATTCTACAAAGACTTCGGTTTATTTTAATTTCGATTTGAAACCGAGATTAAAGCAAAATTTTATTCAGAATTTCCCTACAATGTAACTCTTCTAATTTTAGATTCATTAATTTTGAATGTGATACCTCAATTTTTAACTATTTACAAAGGCATACTTTTTGTCAAAAAAGAAAATTATATTTTAACTTTAATGGTTCATGTAACTTAACATCTAAAATAACTATATGTTCTATATCTTGGTTTAATCTACAATTTTCAAATGATAAATTAAGTAAGCTTTTTTTTTGCATACATTTATAAGATTTCAAGTAAAAATGAGCATTTATAATCGGATTTTGATTTTATTAAAACATAAAATATTTATTTGGCATTGATTATATTTTTATTTTACTGAGGTAAGCAACTAATCCTCATGAAAATAAAATTATGAATATTTTTATCAACAAAAAAGTTTTTTGGAATGTTTTAAAAATGATGCGCAAATGTAAAGTAAATAAAATAATATGATTTTTAAAATTCATTGAAACCGAAATAAGAAGAATTAATATTGTGCAGAGAAAAACTGATACAATTTATAAATATACAAGTGAATATTTTGATATAAGTGCTATAAAACAGTTTATTTATTCGAATTTGATAAGCTAAATAATGCACAATGAGATTCTTCTACAAATCAGATAATAAAACCAGGATTAGAAAGATTTTCGTTTCGTTCTCGATGTCTTAAGAATTCAAAATAATCTCTTGAAAACTACATCGACGTAGGCTTTCAATTTTAAAAGATAATTGGACGAACTTCCATGGAGAATAGAACCAGAACAATTTACTTTGGGTAGAAATTAGAATTGAGCACAGTAAATCAAAATGAAATTTGAAAATAGTTCTCAAAAACTGATTGAAGTAATGAAAATAAAAAGTAGTAAAGTTTCTAGTCAGATATCTCAGCTAGTAAACTGTATAATAATTATAGCTTACTTGAATTAAAAGTGAAAATAAAGGTTCCATGGATTAATTTAAGAATAATACAACATGCTTTAGACAAAATGTCTTAAACATGTTCTTATATGTTATTTTAAAATAGATAAAACATTATTTATGGAACAATGTGTTTCATTTGATAGATTTCGTTTCTTGTGGATTTATTTTGAATAAAATTAATATTTTATGGGAGCTAAATTTAAAATCTTTAATTGTTTTAAAATGTTTAAAAGGATGTGATTACCCCTTTGTTTTTTTAAAAGTAAAAAAGAGTTTAAAAACCCTAGAAATTATTTTGTTTTCAACTATTTAATTCTTTTTGCGCTAATTTTGAATACAATATGAAAAATAATTTTTTGTTCTAAATAGATATTAAAATTTCTAAAAAAATAATTGAAAATAAGAATGTCTTTGACGTTTTACATTCATTTTAAATTAATTGAAGTAATTCTTTAATTTTTACGCATCGAAATCTTTTTTCCATCAAATTTTGGCACAATTTCATATGAAGGTAAATTTATTAAAGTATTTTTCATTAATGTACAAATTAATCTATCTACTTCGCAGATGCAGCAGCAAATTTTTATATTACGGGAGGTTTTTGTTTTATTTCTAACGGGGCTGCGTGGTTTGGTGTTTTACCATTGCAGACCTAGTACATTCCCCGGGAGCTGGTATCTCTTTTTAGTGTGGAACCATATAGGCGGATACCAATCACCGCAGGTAATTTTGACGCCCAGTTTCCTTCCCAGAGGGAGGCATCTGAGCTCTGGCGATGTGAAACCTTACGATTTTAATTGTGACGAGAACACCCAAGCCAAATAGGTACTCATTGAATCTTTTGCAGGCCGCATAATCATGCAACAATATGGCCACTGTCGATTTTCTGCATTATGAAATTCCACCGACTTGGATTTACGAAAGATTATACTTGGAGTTTTAGTTGATTGATGTTTACATTGTGTTTAATAAATAAAAATCAAAAATATTAAGTGAACAACAAAGAATTTAGACTAAGAAACTTTAAGAAAATTTCTGTCTTGAATTAGACTTTTAATGTAAGTGCGATTTACTATATTCAAATCTAGAACTCGATAAGTAATTATCCTCAGCTATCTAGTCAAATGCACTTAAAATCTTAAAAAAGTTCGAATAATGAAGATTTAAATTTGTTTTGATCTTCAAGGTATAATAAAACTTTTCTCAAATATCTTGATTTAAACTAAACTACCGTTACAAAGGTAATTCTATTGGAGTTTTTCCGCCAAATTATCAATGTATTGATTTAATTCCATCCGTAATAGAAAAATTGTTTTTATCGTCTAAAAGTTCAATAACATGAAAGGAAACTTCTTACTCTAGAATGCGTTTTCTTCTTTTTCTATTCGAAACTCATTTATGCATGTGATCTCTCTTTAAAAATTTAACTTCAAGAAGAAAGATTAAACTTAAGTTAAATTCTCTACTTTTACTTCATAAAAGTTTCATAATAGTTTTAAGTTCAATAGAATCCTTTTATTTTACGGTATTCAACAATTTTTTTTTTTGAACCATTACTAGTGATTTAATATTAAATAATAAAGTCTTTTAAATATAAATTAATAGTTAAAATGCAAAAACTATTAATTTATATTGAAAGGACTTCAAATATAAATTAATAGTTTCATAAAATTTAATTGGTTTATTCATATTTTTTGCACAAAATAGAAGACAGTCAATATTTAAAATAAAACAACAAATTTACGTCGTTAAAGAAGTATTTATCTTTTACTTCTTGCAATTTTGTTTGTCACTCGTTCTTGCTCTCTACGTATTTAAGAAATTAAAAAAAAAGTTCTTAAAATGTTACTCAAAAATGAAAGAAGAATTTAAAATATATTTCTTATGTTAACTGAACAAACATGGCATGAGAGTTTTGTTTTTACAAATGAAAGAAAAATTTTAAAATTACATATTAATGATGTCTTTTTTTTTGTATAAAAACCGCAGCATTATGTACTCTATTTCAAAGAAAATAATGATGTTTTATTCATAGCACATAGCATATCTTGCAAAAATTTAGTAAATAATTTTATACTTTCAAAAGGAAAATTCTTTTTATAAATTTAAGTAATTTCTTTTGAAAAATGTTCTGCTTTCATGGGATAATTATGTTTACTTTTTTATATTAGTTATTTAAGTTGATAACATTAACATTTGGTTATAAGAATAGTTAACCATAAGAATACATGTTATTTTTATAAAAAATTAACCATTGAAAAATGCAATAACTATAATTTCGTATTGTACTAGTTGGCAATCTATTTTTCAACTACAGAAAAAAACTTTGTAATAATTTAACTGAAATAGTGTACAACTGCTTATAAAAAACTGTAAATATAGTTCAAGAACTTTTTTTAATTGCTTATGAAATAAATCTAAAGAAAAATATTTAATGAAACTACTTATAAAATAAAAAGTACAATTTTTGTGCAATTTGTACTTTTAGACCTTTCTTTTTAATTTTTGGAAAAAACAAAAAGTATTATATTAGTTTTAAAAACTTTTTAAAAAAAATAAAAAAAAATTTCTACTATTGTTTGAAATGATGAGAATTTTGGGTTGTAATATTTTTATAGCAACATGTTAACATATAGACTCGTTAATATGTGTGTTTAATTTTCATATATATTTGAGTTTCACTTGTAACAAACTTTCAAAACAAAATATTAATCCTCGAAAAAAAATGCAATTTTTTGCATTATATTTTCAGAAAAAGTTTGTAGAATTTCAATGGAAAGCAAGAAACAATAAATATTTTAGAGCATTAAATGGATTTGGTATTCACTGAGTAAAAGTTAAAGTCACCTTAGAGTTGAAACATTTTAAAATCGTTTTTGGAAACATTCTTTTAAAAAATAAATAAACAAACAAATAAACATTAAATATAAGTAGTTAATAAAAATTGAACATAAAATTAAAATAATCAATTAAATATTTAACTAAAAATAAATAAATTTAATAAAATCATTTATAAAAAACTCTTTTTAAAAAATTGAGAATTAGTATTTTTCGAAAGGGCACTTAAATGAAAAGCTAAATAATGAAACTTAACGAAGTAAAAATAATATGTAATAAAGGAAAAAAGTTATTGAAAAATATATACCGTAAAATCCGGCGTATAACGCGCACCCACACTTTCAAGTTGTCTTTTTTAATGTTTTGGTATATTCGCCGTATAACGCACCCCTTTTTACGAAGAAACCTGAAATATACGTGTGTGATGTTTTTATGCTTTTAAGTCAATTATTCGATGTATTGTTCCAAGCTTTAGAAAAATTAGTATATTTCTAGAGCTGCAACTCTAAGTTCATAAGGAATACCCCCCATTTCTTTTAAATAAACAGTATTTCTATACATGTAGAAGTCTAATTTTTTTTACTATAATCATCTCTCTTTTTCTTTTTAAAGTTCTTATTTTTATACTCGACGTATAACGTGCACCCGATAAATTTTGATCTTATTTTTAAAAGTACATGTTATACGCTGGGTTTTACTATATATATATATATATATATATAAACCTTTTTACCCTGTTCAAAAGAATTGTAACTTTTTACCTCTATGAGTATAATCGACCCGTCTCGTAAAGATTTACTCTAGGCCTTAAAAAATGTTTTCTATTATAAACCTTGAAACAACCTTAGGAATTGGTACTCTAAGGCCTAAGAAATGTTTCGTGTATAAGTTAATTTTATATATTATTACTATTTATAATAGCAACAAGAATGTGGTAGTTCGTTCATATTATCTCTCCTTTTGTTTTTATCTCATTTTAACCTCCTTCTACTAATAATATCTTAATTCCGTGTAATATTTTAACAAAGTTAAAACGAATGAAATAATTCATAAGTTTTAGTGACAATTTTTGTTTGCACATTGTTATTACATTATTAATGGACAGTATTTTCTACGATAAACAAAATTTACAGTAAATATTTACACGTTCTTAGCAGAAAAAAATGTCTGGCGTAATGCACATCTGGTCTAAGATTTTCTTTCTTTCTGCCACATTCTTTACATTTTCCTCCTTCAAATGTTCTGACATTTGAAGGTTCACATTTTGTGGCTAGAAACTTCTTGCTTATTATTACAGACATGTTCTTTTTTTTCTTCTAACATTTCTATGATTTTTTTGTAAGTTGCTTTTCAATGTCTTTCAGAGAAATACTTTTTGGAAGAATTCTTTCTGAGCTATTCTTGTTCACTGTAAAATGGTTAAAGATGCATAAAAATGACAAAGCTGATTAATTGCAGCTAGATCAATGACATTAGAAAATAAATACACCTACCATCATCTTTTCCCTCATTTCTTTGTATAAGTAAGTGGCAACTAGTTTTTCTGTCTACTACTCCTATAGTTTGATTATAGAACAAAATGTGTGTCTGATTTCTTTTTTCTTGTGAAATATTTCAATAGTGGATATATGTAGAAGAAACACACACACACAACACAAGCTTGTTTAAGGTACATATGACGAAAGAGTCTTATAATTTTGAAATCTGACGATACTCTTTTTGGTTCCGTAAATATTCAACTTCAGAAGGAATAAATAACTTATTTTTTCTAAGATTATCAGCAAACATTCGTCTTCCCTTTAATAATTTGTCGGGCAAAATATAATCTGTAAGAAATTATTATTTAATATTCAGAGTGCTCCAAATAGATTTTACTAGGTACAAAACAACATTTCTTTCTTGATTTATGTCACACTCACCCATAAATGGTTTTCTGATGAAAGTTTCAGTAGAATAAACGCAAGCCGTTTTGACATCATATATGATTTAATTCTGTATCCTCCCCTCCCCCTTCTTAACTTTAATATTGATTGAATGGGCTCTTATAGCCTGTTGTTAAATATCCGTAAGGAATGAACATCTTCAAAAATTGTGTAACAATCCTCTTCTCCTTGTGTAACAATTCTTTTTGTCCTCTTCGTTTTTCAACTCTTTGAGAAGGATGTATAAACTCCAGCTATCCAAAGTTGCAAATATATCCAGAGATGAAAGAAAATGATTTAGTACCTTAATAAACAAAAAAGAGGTACAAGTTAAAACATTTTGATAAATTACGTAGAAAGGTAGCAAAGAAAGAAAGAAAGAAATACGATTAAAGTTATGTGTGTCCTCCTCGTCCGACGACAGAGACGTGCTCTTTTATGTTGGGCAAGAGAACTCGTTTCCTGAACGAGACAAAAATTGGTTTCTGTACTCTATACTGAGTAGTCTAAGCTCAGATCAGTAGGGAACATCGCATGGGATACAGCCAAACCAACAATGTTAAAAAGACACAGTTATAGAGGTGATGGAATCATGATTAGAGGTTAGATGCCTTACTCGGTGGTCCCACTGACCTAAGTGTGTTATTTGGAGGAACTCTGACTGGTGTGAAATTTCGGAAAGAGATCTTTGATTGACATATTCACCCATATGCCACTGCTATTGGTAACAAATCCATTTTGATGGATGATAATGCACTCCCACACCGAACTGTACTTGTTGAGAACGATCTTGAAAATCACGGTTTGGTGTGTTTAGAAGTTCCAGACTTGAAACCAATAGAGCGTTTTTGAGTATCGTAGCGTTTTTAATTAATCAACGTTTTTTTCTCCTCAAGTGATCAAGATAACATTATTTTGCTGAAGCTATTGACCACATTAAGAGTGATGCATATGCATACCAATTGAAGAAGAACAACAGCAGACACCCTTACATAATAAAGTCATTATTTTTGGATATCAGTATACTACTGCCATATAGTGAAAATTCAATAAAAAAAGTCCTGTTAAAAATACTAAATTAGTTTTGCATGCATATTTCTATGCATATTAATAATATGGACTTAGAGTAGAAAAATATCGCTTTTTTTCGTTAGGTCATTTAAAAAAATATCTACCTCTGCAAAAGCGTTACATATTTAAAAGATGCACATTTTTGAGAAATACATAGCATTTGAAAAATCAGACATAAAATCTGTGGAAGATATCGAAATAACAGTTAGAAGTCGGTTAAACCAATCCATATAGGGTAAAAAGGGTATAAGATTCCATTATTGCCAATATTTAGTATTTAAAATACCCATCACAGATACAATACTCAAGAATTTAGTCTTAGCAATCAAGATGGTCTTTAATATTCAGAATATTTGTACTACTTTGCATATCGCATAAGCGACAAGTTACGCAAATTTTTATTTCTAGGTGGATAATTTTTAATTTCTTTTCAGTTTTTGGTATTTTTAATCTTTTAATTAGCAAATACTTCTTCGAAACATAATGTTTATATCATATGCATTAAGTTGAAAAGAAATCTAAATGGCTTCAAGTATGCAAAAAATGTTAGATGCTAATTTCTGCTTCATATTTTTTTTATAACTACATGACATAAATACCTAAAAATTAATCATTAAGCATTTGCTTATTATTAAATAACTAAATTATACTCCTGTCTCCAGAGCTATGGAAGCCTTTAACGATTTCGCACAAAAGCAGACCGAAAAAAAAATACTAAAAGACTCTCTTAGGACTCTGTCCTTTCAATTCTAAACAACAATACAACGACGTAATTAAAACAGAAACGGCTGTTGGCAAACATGGAGTGTGTTTTAAATAAGGCAAAAGAGACAAAGGGGACACATTAAGAACTTATTTCTCAAAATGTTAAAGCACTTTGCACTATAGCTGGAACTTGAACAATGCATCTCCAATAACAAAAAAAACTACGGTTTATTTATTTTAGAAGAAAACAAAGAAAAAATAACCGGAAAAGATGAAAAATATGTCTTTGAACATGTGTTTCAGAAACAATTTTTGCTTCATAATTCCGGGAGTGATGAATAAATAATTACTTCGCTCTATTTTTGCTTCAGAGAACGAGAATAGTTATACGAATTATAACTTTAATCATTAATTTGTAAGTCAAAATTTTTAATACCGTAAAATATCGCAGATAAAGCACAATTTTTATACTAAAGATAAGATCAAAATTTACGAGTGCGCGTTATACGATGGGTATATATCTTGACAAAACAAAAAAATAAAGATGAGCATGAAAAAATTGGACTTCTACATATATCGAAATATTTTTTATTTAAAAGAGATGACACATACTTCATGAACTTTTTATTATAAGGTAATATGAAAAAAATGTCGGTATATTCGTCTACCGTTATATCTTCAGACGCATCACAAATACTGTTACTCTTATTCATAAATAAATAATTATCTTTCTATCTATCTACACCAGGGATGGACAACTATTTTGTCTCGAGGGGCACTTTGCGGAAGCAGAGGATACCGGAAGGCCGCACCTTTTTAAAAGGATTGTATTCATAAGGTTGGAAAAGATTGTAAAGATTACAATCATACAATTACAAAAGATTGCATTCTGATTGCAAGGATTGTATTTTAATTGAAAAGACTGTATTCTAATTGCAAAAGATTGCATTCTGATTGCAAAAGATTGAATTCATAAAACTGCAAAGGTTGCATTCTGATTGCAAAGATTGCATTTTAATTGAAAAGATTGCATTCTAATTACAGATATTGCATTCTAATTGCAAAAGATTGCATTCTGATTGCAAAGATTGTTCTGAGATGCACTGTGGATCTCAGAAAATAGTTTATATTGTACCAAAAAATCAATAAATATAAGATAGTGACAAGTTAATTTACTGTGCTAATTTCATATAATCTGCTGCTACAAGCCCATTTAATTTTAGAATCCGTTTAATGAGATATAAATGTATTCTATCACACTTTTTTAGAAATTCTTTTGAAATCAATTGCTTGTTGAAATTCTCATCACAGCCTGTTAGTTAATGACATGCACAGCATTTATATTTACTCTTCTTGATCTTCATACAAAAATACTTTTCTCACAAATATATGTTAACCAAATATAGAGAACATTTTCGGTATATTTGGTTTCCTAATTGTCTTGGCAAGCCGCAAACACAAACTCTTTGAGGGTCACTGGTTTTCCACCTCTGATCTGAACTGTTAGAAATACTACATTTTTAAACGACTTAAATTATGTCAGATTTAATTTTCTTCTATTTCCAGACTGTCATGTCTGGATTCTTCGTAAAAGGTGCACATTATATAAAAAATCTTGAAAATTAAAAAATACTGCTTGAAAATATAGGTGAGCGTCTTATCTTTTTTTAAATACTCGTAGTTGTCCTTTTGCCAATGTTATTTGCTATTCATTGTTATAGTTTTAAGAAGTTCGAAGTTTCTTGTAGTAATGTACATAAAAAAGCTTCTTGTAACAATAAAGCTTCTTGTAGTAATGTAATAAAATATTTATGGGAATTTATTTATTTTAACCATAGACCTAGAATAACTTTCTACTCTTCTTTTACACCATCGCCGTGGTTAAAAACATATCCCTTTACTAAAATAGTTGTTACTAGATAGCATATTTCTTTAAAAAATACGAACAATTATAGAAGATTAATACGACATAAAATATTTTTTGTTTCTTAAGTAAGAAACAAGGTTTTTTTTATTGCTTATAGATTTTTGGTACTTCGATCGAACCTCATCTGTGTGTCAGTCGTTACAAGTTAATTTTAGGGATACTTTTCTATCGATTACCCATTAAGTTTTATGTGAAGGTTATTGTGAGAAAACAGGTCGTCCATGAAAGTTTAACAAAGATTTTATGTTCATGTTACTATTTCAGCTCCTCCGTTCTGATGTTCAAAGAAACTAAACTACCTAAGGCTTCCAAAGCAGCCATTTGGAGGATTTTCGAGCTCCACTCGCTATAGATTTTATTATTTTGAAAATGAAATTCTTGGTATCTTAGAATAATTTTTTTACTGTAGAAAGCAAATACGGTAAAAACCCAATATTTATTTCCTTTTTTGCTTCCCTGTAATACAAATTTTAAATTAAATTATAAAAGTTTGTTTTTGATATTTACTTTATTTAGCTTCAAATTTTTCTGTCTGGATTTGTTTTTCTATTTTTTGAGCAATGTTTCTAAAAGAAAAAAACCAGGAAAGGGAGGAATGTATATATTAAAAATGTACTTATAAATGCATTATATATAAAAAAATTTTAATTTGATTTATTTGTTTAGTTTAAGGATATTTATTCCTTAGATTCCAAATAATATGTATGGATTTATGAAGAGCTCTATTGATTTCTATAAAAGTATTGTAATTAAAAGTTAAAATGGAACTCGTCGTTGTAGAATATTCTAACTTTTTAAAAGTCATTGTGAAGTATATTCTCTTCATTTTCTATTTCGTACTGAGAAAATACTTTGGCTATCTTAAAATAAGGAATATTATTTTTTTCCTACCTTCTTTTATTGAATTTTTATGCTGGAGTTATCATATCTTCTCATTCGTTTTTTCATTAGGGAATTTATTTTCATCTTGGGATAAAAATTACACCTGTAAAATGAATTTCTAAAATTACTGAATTCTGAATAATGCTTCATAAAATAAATTTGCTGAAATATGAATTTGTTTTAAAACCATTCACTTTATTCAAACTAAATACTTAACTTGGTTTAAATGATATTTATATAGAAAAAATTACAGCTAGTGTATAAATATGCCTGTGTTAACAACATTCGTCGAATATTAAATTTGTTCTTAAAAATATTACTTTACCAAGCTGAAACTTTAATTACTTTTAGTTATCTCGAATTAGCGTAAACAAGCAGTTCAGAATAATTTCCAAGTGGTACATGTTACAAAAGATTAAAAGCTACAGTTTTAATATGATAGGAACTGATCTTAACTTTTTATTACCGAAAAAAATATATATTACATAAACATTCAATCAAAAAAAAAATAATTGTATTTTTAACGTTATTAATTAAAATACAAACTAAAAGAATCATAAAAAAGGAAAAATATTAATTTATAATATTCTACAAGTTTTGATATGGGTGACTGTAAATCTTTCATGCTTTTGTATATATACTCCTATTATGGAATATTTTAATATAATACTATAATTTAAATTCGCGTCTATTTTAGCTACAAAAATAAACTTTCAGTTTTAGTTTTAAATGCTACTAAAATAAACTGCTTTCAACTTGATTAAATTCATACAAAGTTATTAGTTTATTTTTTAATTTAATTTATAAAAGTTATACACGTGTATATCAATGTCTATTTATCGAAATATAATAGGTAAAAAAAATAATGATACCGTAATTTAAAGTAAATGAATTAACATAATAGAATTTCAACGAAATTTTACTAATCATTATGATAATAAAAAGAACCAATCTCATAACTATTTCCCAGTATACTGCTTATTTTAATTCAGTTATATATTTAAAGTGCATATTACCCTCATACTCCAATGGCCTGGGCAAAACATTTGAAATACAGTGAAAATCGCTTAACACGAAACTGAGGGGACTGAAATATTTTTTCGTGTTAAAGCAACATATATTCAACAAAATATATATATTGCAACATATATATATATATATATATTTATATATATGTATTGCAACATATATATATATATATATTTATATATATGTATTGCAACATATATACATATATCAACATATATTCAACAAAATTAACTTCATTAAAGTACATTTTATTAATATAAATATGTATATATGCATGCATTTAATAAAAATTAATGTAAGAAAAAACATTCGTAAGAACTTAAAACTGTAATTTTTTAAGTTTTTTAAAAAAAACATTGATTGAGTTTTTAGAACATAATCCGGTATTTTTCTTTGCAATGTCTTTTTACATCAAACTGTCAACAAATTGTTTGATGTCATCCATTTTGGGATTCATTTCACCATTGGAATATGCATCTAAATAACTTCATATACTTTTAATGATGTTCCTCATTTCATATGATGTGGGAACAGGAGCTGCATTCTTCATTTCATTTCCTTAATTGGAATGTGCATCAATGGTATTTTTTTAGCACTCCAAAATGTCTTTGTTTGCATTAATTGGAGCTTTACACACATTATTATCACTTTCTGCAAAGAATTCTTCCTATTATACAGTAGGAAAGCCCAATAATACAGAAAACTTCGGTTTGGGGTTTTTCCGATTTTCTCATTCTGAAGGAATTCTGTGGGAAAAGATTTTCGTTTCGTGTCAAGAGAAACAAAATGCATGAAAATACATAGTTGTTTATCGGGACCTATTTCGTGTAAACCGATATTTCGTGTCAAGCGTTTTCGGGTTAAGCATTCCACTATATAAGGTATTTATGAAGAAAATCTCGCTTTGCGATTCTTTATTACTTTCTTGTCAAATTATATTCAGTACAAAAGTAATCTCCTGAATTTGAAAAATTGAATAAGTAACTCGTTGATAATATTATAGATCACGAATCTTTTATTGCAGTTT
This sequence comes from Trichonephila inaurata madagascariensis, assembly GCA_019973955.1. Taxonomy (NCBI): domain Eukaryota; kingdom Metazoa; phylum Arthropoda; class Arachnida; order Araneae; family Nephilidae; genus Trichonephila; species Trichonephila inaurata. The sequence continues at coordinate 150,548 of BMAV01022779.1, forward strand.
TATTATTATATAAGGACAAAATATGTATAAAATTCAAATTTATAATATTATGTCAAAGTGCTTTACAAAACTGTAGGTATATGAATTTTTAATTACCAACACATTGCGAAGAAGGTTTTATCTCGAAATTATCTACATGTAAATAGTAATTATTATTTTCTGCTCTAAACTCTGCTGTTTATCTCCCTCCACATAAAATATTTTCGTGATGCTGTAATAAATTTATTATGTACTATCACAACAATACCAACTTTTCCGATAACTCGTCAAGTTGGTAACCCCGATTTTGCATGCTGGATTGGAAACCTTGTGTTTTATGTCATATAATATCGCGAATATTGTTGAGATAGTAAATTATTACAAGCTCTCACAGAAAAATATCGCAACGACTGCCTGGACTGGAATGGTTGCGTGAGAAGAAAGGTGTTGTCTCATACGAAGATTTATTAACAATCAACGGAACTAAATACATAAATTTCTTGCAAGCAGATTTTATCAAAATCTGAGGACTCATGAAGTGGCGGACGATACAGCTTCAGTGATGAATTTAACTGAAGAGGAGCGCCAAGAACGAATTTTGTGACAAAAAGAACCAATAAATAGAACTACACAATACAGGTAAATAACAGTTTTACAATTTAAACAATGAGTTTTGTTACATTGATTGGGGCTCGAGGATTTTTTGCAGATCAGTCGCAAAGAACAAGATAATTTTTCATGAGTGATGGAAATTTATTTTCGAGAAACAATCCTTTAAAATACAGGATTCAGTAGCAAAATTTGGAGAATAAATATCATAAGGACCCACCTCCTACAGCTCTTCAGAACACAATATCAGTGTCTAAAATACAAGTAGGCTAGATTATTCACAAGCACCGCTTGTTCTACTCAACAGTCGAGCTACCCATTCGACTCTTCACTGTCAAGGCAAGACTACTAATCGCTGGTCCAAACAAGACTACTTATTTTCAGCGAGCATTTCTCTGTTTATAGAACCGCAAATCCTTGGAGAAAGATCCCCTTGCGTCATAGGTCTCGAAATTAGTGGATTTCTTCCCAAATTTCCAGAAGACTCCAGAGGGTTCCGAACTCTCCAAAATGGTGACCAGCACGATTGCAAAGTCGCCAAGTCACTAAATTGGCTCTGTGGCTAAGATTTCTCCAAGTTTCCATTGAATCGCCATTATAACGTAAGGGACGGCGTTGCTTTCGAATATTACAAATTTAACATAAAATAAATATAACATAGAGTAATATAAATGCATTATGCAGCCAATACAAATTATTTACGCTATTTTATATAAAATTCGTAACAGTATAAACAGTTGTATAATTTGTGCAATGGGTGTCCCTCCTCTTCTTTTTCATAAGCACTACAGCCAATTTCCGGTCAATGCTGTCTCAATTAGTTTAAACCATCTTGATCTGCTTTACTGCTATTGTTTTCCATCTAATTACGCCGATGTTCTTAAGTATTTTTCTATATTCTTTAGCCATCTTGTACGGGGTCCTCCTCTTCGTCTCTTGCTTTATGCTTTTAAAAACGTTATCTGCTTAATGGGGTTGCTGTCCCCCCCCTAGTCTTTATAAATAGAAGTTAAAAATTAGGCAGACAATTATTTAATTGGTCAATACTATTAAATAAAATCGCTCATATTTCAAATTTTCTTACTGAAACATAATGCAAAAGATGTAAAATATGAGTGAATATTCAATATCCAGTTGCAACAAATGTAGAAAACAAAAAGTAAAAATGTGTGGAAGTTGTAAAAGTGAAAGAGTAATTTAACAGTTTTCAATCTTCCACAAGAATAGTAAAATATCTTTTTAGTCAAGCTTTAAATTTCTTTTAATACAATTAACTCTTACAACAACTGAATCGACAAACGATTGTAAATACTCCTCAGATTATGCTGGAATTTATTTGTTTCCAGTAAAAAAACCTATTCATATTTATTTTATACTTATTTCTGGATTTCAGTCTATTCTTAAAGTAGCATTTATATTACTCTTGATTGCTTATTAAAGACAAATATAGCGTGGACTTAGCTTTTATTGTATGATTGAAACAAATACACTGATAAAAATTTCAAAAGCATTTAGATCGCTTATTACTGCGACGTAAATAGCAACTCCTTTTCTTTTTCATGTTTCAGATTTCAGTGAATAATTGGGCATTATATTCCGCCAGACACATAACGTTGTTTGCAGAGTTATCCAGCAAATGTAGTCAGTTTCGTGGAACTCGTTATTTGAAGTTAAAGCGATTGACTCCGAAATCCTACAACAATCTATGTTCATTAAGCGGCAACGTCCATAACTTCTATTTAACAAAGAGATATCAATTCAACATTATAACGTAAAGTATAAAACTATTGGGCTAATAGTTTTTCTTCGAAAATTTCTCGCAATCCTCCGGGAACTTCTTTATAAGTGTGTGAAAATTTCATCTTTCTCAAGGGTTTTTGTCTAATAGGCGAAATAAAATCGGGGAAGAAAATATCTGTATAAAATTCAACACATATTACTTCAAGAATAAAATTCCAGTCTTCTATAAAAATATTCCATTTCGGCTACGTGACTTGGAGGTAGCGCGCCCACTACGTGAGCATAAGTTTGCGGGTTCGATCCTGGCTGGATTCGATAGATTTTCTAAATTCGAAAATCATAAGCAGGCATGTCATCTTATTATGTGACAAGTAAAACATGCCTTGAGTACCAGTTTGGCTCTAGTGCTCTAGGTAAAATTAAATCACGGCAATATTTAGCATCCGACGGGAGATTAAAATTAAATTAATTCAAGCGTCCAAATGTGGTCTCGAGAGCCGCTACTAGATGGTGCCACCACTGAAATGGCTCTCACATTTGGGACTTGCTGTGCCCGCAAAGGATCAGTTGCTAATATGCAGCCCATTGGAAAAAATATATATTTTTTAAATAACTAATAAAAATCAAAGTAAATTCACAACAATGTACTTTATTAATTTGGTGGGTAGATAACCTTTTACGAATTAACTATAAACTTATGATTCTGGAATAACTACTAATCACATAAATTTTGAAATGCACTGAAATGCAGATCTTTGCAAAATATATAATTAAAACGAAAATCCGTTATCGTATATCAAATATTCATTCTTCGAAATTATTAAATTCCACTATAGGAAAAATAATAGTGATTACTCCCTTATAGAATGTTTTACTGTAATGTGATCCTTACATTCATTTTTTTATCTTGAGAAATCCAAAGTTACAGGTATTACCTCTATTATCTGTTATTGAAAAACGGATTAATGTAAATAAAGTTTCCCCTAAAGCTTAATACCCCGATTACCCATTCATCGTTCCTGTTATAATCTTCTAGCAACTCTGGTTTCTAGAAGACTATTAGTGATTTGATGAAGTACCTGAAGAATGACTCAGTGAGCTAGCATCTCGTATATATTCTACCTACCCAAAATTTCATACTTTGAGATTTTGTTTGATATAATATGCATCTTATATCTCTATTTATTTCCACAGTAAAATTTTTGATGGAATCAAGGATAGAGAACGTTACTCAACTTGAAATCTCTGACCACAAAATTTGTATTCTCAGTCTGTGGATTTCTTTCTTTGTTTTGAGCACTCTCTTAAGGAGAACATTTAGTTAAACAAATAAATCAAATTCTCGGAGGACCGGTTTGTAGCTTTAAAACCTCTGGATAAATTTGATCTTCCCGAGTAAATAGACAAATAAATAAAAATTAAGCAGCTTCTTTTAAAAAATCTGTCGTCTATCCATTGTGGTCATTCCGTTATTTAAATCTTTTTAATAGTCTGGTATTAACCAATATGTTACGTACAATAATTATAAATTCAACCAGAATTTTGTATGTACAAAATTTAAAAAACTCGGTATAGGAAAGGTTTATAAAATGAATGACAGTCATATATTTTGAAACTGCTAAAAGATTCACTTAACAGAGTAGTGTTATTTTGATAAAAATACCCCTTCCCCCAAAGACTTATTTGCATGTAACTTCTTTTTCGATGTTTTCTTTTTTACTTTTTCTTCTCCTGACAAAAAAATATCAATATAAGATGTTGGATTATTCAAATCTAAAACGTAAAATCAATTGAAATCTTAAATTATAAGGTGGTTTAAATTTTTTTTATAACCAATGACACATTCTAAAGAAGCAGCTTATTTTTTTCCCTAAGTTAATGCTATAAATTTGGATATAATTAATTAAAAATATAATACGAATTATTTTTGTTACTGTAGACGCTTTTTATGACCATTTTATTAATCTGTCGTAAAAGTTTAACCTTGTTTAAACTTGTGTTTTGTCCTTGTATTCTGTTACGATTTATCTAGTTATTTCGTTGAACCAATAAAATTAGTATGTGAAGTAAAACATAGCACGAATACAGTATCATTTATAGTATTATATGAACTATATATATATATACAACATGGTACGAGTATATATCTATTCAAATATATTTCAGATATATCAAAATCCGTAAAAGTAGACTCATTTTCTGAAATTCCCTTTTGCAATAATATTCAGAGTCAGTTATTTATCTTATTTACAAATGGAAAACGAAAATGGATAGTGTTATTCATGAAATCGTGTCATACAATTTCTTGGATGGAGATGCTGGATAGATCTTTTCTTTGTTAAACATGAAATTGCATGTACGCTTTGTGGACGGCCGTTAATCATAAATAATCCAATTTTTTATTCTTTCGAGGAATACAGTCAATCTGGGTCACGAAGATGTCCTTGAGAAGAAAATAGAATTTCTCCACATTTTGTTCTCTCACGAGACGAAATATTATTTGCAGATGTCGACTGTTGATAGACAAATCTTAATTTGATAGAAGTTTTTATTTTAGTAAACGCTCTGAATATAGAGTTAAAATTATAAATCATAAAAACAATTCTAGCAATCAAAGCAATTTAAAAAAACAGTGTAGGATTATGTTTTGTAGAATAATTTATAACTATAATTTTAAACCAATGATGCACAAAAAGTTTTGTGATTAAAATAAATTACCCAAAATCCGGTGTATAGCGTGCACTTCTAATGCAAGAAATAAGATCAAAATTTAAGGGTGTGCATTATACGCCGGGTATAAAAATGATAGCCTTAAAATAAAAAAAGACACGAGCATTAAGAGAATTATCTTCTGAATAGATCAAAATACTGGGTATTTAAAACAAATGACATTCTTTTTGAACTTAAAGGGTCGTAGTTCTAAAAGCAGGGGCGTAGCTACCACCGTATCAATGATACGAGGTCCTCAAGGTACAGGGGCCCCAACATGTGAAACTATAGTATTACTGACAGGGCTTTCATTTCTAAAAAAAGGCCCCGAAGGAGTTTTGATACGGGGCCCATTCAGAACTAGCCGGTTTCTAGAAGTACACTATGTTTTCAAAAGCTTGAGTGGATAACTCGAATAAATGACTTAAAAAAATAATAGCATTACACATTTACATATCAGGTTTCTTCATAAAAAAAGGGGATGCGCGTTATGCGACGAATATGCATAAAGTTAAAAAATACAGTTGAAAAGCATGGGTGCGCGTTATACGCCAGATTTTATGGAAACTGAATTAATCAACATAAGACTTTGACCATTTTTATGGCATTCAAAGTGCTTCACAAAAAAATTAAATATAATGTCTGTAATGATTCTGGTAAGAATATAAGAAATTTCTAGAGTATGTAAGTTTTAGAAAGAGGATATGAAATTATGAGAAAAGTTTTCAAAGTTTAGTGTGTTTTTCCTTTTAGACAATCGATTTCATCATGTATCGATACTCAAATAAATTGCAATACTGTGATGTGTTTGTTATCTTTATTGTATTTGTTAGCTTAAAAATAGATCAAACATTTATTTACTTTTCTGCTTATGTCGAGTAATAGAAATGAATTTATAAAAGTTTCATAAAATGTATCTTTGCGTGTTCATTTCTCTATGTGCGAATAGTACGAGCTTTTTAAATTAAAATAATCTTTTAATTAGTAAGCTTACCCATTATTTTGCTGCACTCAAACAAAATAATTAAAAAGCAAATATATTTTAATTATTAACGCAATAATTATATTTGATGCAAGTTTATCTTATAAATATTGACAAATTAATGTAATTACTAAATTTTTAAAATTGCAAGCCTTTAAGCAAACATACAGGAAGAAAATAATTATAATCTTATATTTAACTCTTTAATAAATATATAACGAAGTTTTTTAATTCCAACAACATCTATCTACAATAATCTATCCGAAGAATATTAGATTACTAAAAATATATGTTAAACAGAAATAAAACTTAAAATTATAAGATTAACGAACAAAATATATAAAAAAGTAAACTTTAATAGTTAACCAGTGCTTCGTATATTTCCTCAGTAAATAGCCTTTTAAATGCCGATGGTGTATATCAATGCAATCGTTGTACTTATAACATCTATAGGAACCCCAAACTTTGTAATTCTAAAAACCTATCTACCAAATATTTTTATATATATGAAAGTATTTTTCAGTGATAATAAAGCATAATAATATTTTTAACCGAAAAAAGACGAACGTATTTGAAAAAAAATTAATTTTATAAAATGGTTTATTCCTAAACAGCAAAAAATAATTATCAGTATTATATTTCTTGGTCCATTGCCCATCCCTTTAAATACATTTATATTTAAGAAAATTACAGAAATTTTTAATAGTATTAAAACCGTTATGATCTGGAATATCATTATGTTTAGATTACCACATATATGTGTGTTTTTTATTATAAACATTAAACTAAGTAACTATAATAATATAATTTAAATTACATGTATGTACATAACTAACTAGAAAAATAATGGAACAAAAGTAAGGTGTAAAATAATATTACGAATACTATGCAATTGCGTAGGCTTAGCTATAAGCTTGCATTGAACAACTTTTCCCATTATTTTACCAATATTACTGGGACATAAATAAAAATAAGAAGAGATAATGTAATTCTTTACATTAATTGAGGAGTTATGTCTAATTTTAATTTAATGCAAAACAGTCAGAGTTAAAGTAAAATAAATCTGTTATAACATGTTATATAAACACTAAACCTCTTATTTCCATTGAGTAGCCATCATGATTTGAAATCTCATTTCAGTATACGATAGAAAACATTTAAATGTAATTAGCAAACAATTTACATGTAATAAATAAAAATATTATTGAAAATATTTCAGGAAGAAGAGAATGTATTACCGAGGAATATTTGAAAAACTGTTGTAAAACATGATTTAAACAGTTATCACAACAAAATAAATGGGAAGTAAAATATATATAAATAGAAATTATTAAAATTTGTATAAATCAACTCAAATTAAACATTAAAAATATTCGATTTAAGAATTTTAATACGGTAGTAGAAAGAAAATTAATAGGGTTTGTATTAATTAATAGGTTTTGAATTTCATAATGATAGTTGGATTTTTGAAAATATTTTAATTTTTAAATGTCCTTATTCACATTTTATAGCTTCATAGAAGATGAATGATAGATAAAGAACATTAAATAGTTATTATTTTTTTCAAATTTAAAATAAAAAGAATTAAAAAAGAGATCTTTAGTTGTAATTAATACTATAAATGTATTTTGTTTGAAAGTATCCTCGTAATTAATAATTAAGATGTCCTTCTTTCAAATAATTGTACATTACAACTTAAGACGTTTTGCTTCCCCTTTTCGAATTCAAACAAATTTCAATTTCCATGCATTAATAATTAGTTTTGCTATATCCTTACACTGCAATCGAATTCCACTTGAGTGTATTTCTCTGTATGTCTTGTATTTAAGGGGCACCATTGAAGAAAATTAGATTTATCTAAACACAAGAGTAGCGATAATTGATTTGAAAAATTAGACAGTTACTAGTCGTCTAGGGAGAGATACTTAAAGCACGAAGGGATTTAACGAAGATACGTTTTGAGATGGAATGCATTAACAATCTAGAAATGCATTTAATTTAGCTATTGCAAAATTCAGAGAAACTTCTTACTATTTTGGATCGTTGTGGAATCGTGATGGAATTTAACGAAGAGTATCGGAACAGATAGGTAATTGATCGTAAATGATAAGTTATAAATATTTAAAAGTTGTGTAACATTATTCACAATAGAATTTACGGGTCTTTTGAATTATTTTAATTGTTTTAAAATGAATTACTTTACTGAATTAGAATTTAATTTTTTAAAGTTTCTTTCCATTTTTTTTCTCGTTCTTGGGTTTATTCTCAATATTAATAATTTGTATCAAATAGTAACTACCCTATTAAATTTTATCAATAAAAAATTACTTTGTATCTGTTTGAAAAGAATGAAATGCAAAGAAATAGTGACATATTTTCCCCCGACTTTTAGTGGCCATTACCAAAATTATTTTGAGAGGAAAAAAGAAATGCAGTAACATTTTACCATTACAAGCGTATTTCCGTATAGCTATGGAATAAATAAGAGTAAATTTTTGAAAACTTTACCTATAAAGTTTGTAATGTAATTTTATAGATTATAAATAATCCATAGTATCATATTACAATACCATACGTAATTTACACACACAAAAAAAACCCTGTATGACACGTATCTCGTATACAACATTTCCTCTCTCAGAAGAATTTTTTTTTCAATATTTTACTGCCATTCACGTTCTGGTTTATTAATTGAAATGCCCTTTCTCTGTCGTTTTCACCCCCTAAAAAACAAATAGAAAATGATAAAGTTAGTTTAATTTTTTTACATTTTTTTTTCTAAAAGAAAAAGAAAGCGTTAATTGACAAATTTAATTAAGGTTTCTTATTGTTCTGAATTGCTCAGAGCTTCTTAATGGGTGATGGAAAATAATCTTTTGTTTACTTTTAGCCTAAGCAAGTTATTAAGTTGTTATTATATTAATATCTAGTTTATAATTAATAACTTGCAGTGTTGTACTTCCCAATCACATATATTACTTAATTTCAAAAAATTGTCTTAAATTTATATCACCAGTTGTAACGGTACCTCTAGAGATTGACTAACTTTGAGGAATTTTATACTCGAAAAGTTTTGTTCGAACTCGACTTGTGAGCTGATATAGAAGCCATTTACACACTACACCAAAATAATGCAACACAAATAAATACTGTTGTTGTTGTTGCTTATGCCACCTGTCTGACATAGTCAGATCGAGGCCCACGAAATTCATCGTGGCAAATGGGCTAGAAGTACGCCTGTCGTTGGCTTTGAGCACTACAGGTGACAGTACGATTTAGCTCGGAGAAATTCCCGAATGAACGATAGATGGCGACACCACCTATCTCCCCCTCCACAACTTAGGCATGAAACTGAATTGAAGGGAAATTTTCTCCAGTTTCCTGCACTCGTGATTCAGCCCACAGGACTTTCGGACCCACTGATTTAAAGAGCACGTGCTCCGCGTGTACTTGGAGGGTATTTGGCGGTACGGGCATCGAACCCAGGCCTTCCGGTCCGGAGTCCGGTGCCCTAACTACTAGGCTACCCACCGCCCAAATAAATCCTTAATATATTTATTACCTACTAATTCAAACTATGTGGGAAAGATCAATGCTATACAAGACGAAACTAAATAATCGAACTTAACTTATCTAAATTCCTAAGCCAGGAGGCAGGATACTGAACCTATTAACTCCAGAGCTATCCGATAATAAATTTCAAGATAAATGTGTAACTTGAATTCGACTCCAAGCTAAACTTTAACTATTTACCGCACTGTGTCATTTACTACAGCAATAAGCAATCCATTAGCAGTATTATCTCTAATGTTAATATTGATCTCTGTCTAACAGTATAATTGCCATCTATCTCCCTTTACTATACTTACCATAAATTTATATACTCCTCCTCCTCTACATAACACGTTTTCAATATAAGGAAGTGGCAATTAAACTTTCAATAAAACTTTAAAGGAAAACCCAAAGTTATTTTAGGAGGGTAACACCTCGCACAATGCCCGTTAGGCAATGATCCTAGAAGCTTTTCCGGAAATGGTTGAAATAGCACTAAATGCTTGGAGAAAAGTGCATGCAAAAAAACCTTACATAGAGAGAAAGAGAGAACAAAAGACGAATACTGAAAAATATGAACAAAATCCTAGAATATATTTAATTTCCCCTGGATTGTTTTGTATTTTATTAAATTTACCATTTTTCCGATTTCGTAATAGTGAGTTAATGTTGATCTACATTCTGAATAAAATACACTTATTGTTTACTTATATTTATTTTATTCAGAACATATTGTTATTTAGTTTTATTGCAATATTTATATTCTTTTTTTAAAATCAGTATCATCTGTATCAGTAGTGACTGTTTTCCTTTTTATCTGCATTCCGTTGATATTTTAATCAAATTAAATCTACATATTTAGAACCAATCACAAGCTTGTTACAGTTAACGCTTTGGTAGATGTGATAAATTTTCATTATAGTCAGTTTTTTTAGTACGTATTACCGCATATTGGCGACATTATATCAAACGAAACGCATGGTTGTCAATTCAGAGAGTACCACACATGCGAAATTGGGATTGCCAACTTGGCGAGTTATCTTGAATGTTGGCTTTGTTGCAAAAGTACGTAAGTAACTATCTTTTTAAACAATAATAGAGAAAAGGGTAACATTATGAAATTATCAAACTATTTCTATTTTCTTCTTTCGCCTTTCAGCTAAAATAGGGGCTCCAAATATTTTCACCTTTGACTCTTTTTAAGCCAATAATTTTTTCATAGAATACTTTTTAATAATATACAACATATAATACAATAATAATATTAATAATTCCACATAAAACATGAAGATAGCTATATAACTAGGATATGAACAGAAAATCAGAAAAATATTGTCTATGTTTTAATTTTTATTCTATAACGTTACGTTTTTAGATGTATGTGTAGTCACATCTTCTTATGGAATATATATTATACAATGCATATTAAACGGATATTATATATTATTTAAATATTAAAATTATTAAAAATTAGCCTAAAATTTTAAATCAGAAAACAAATCAGAAAAACTGATCTCCCTCCCTCAGGCATTCTACAGAATTTTCCTAAGCTTCCGCAAACTTCAAAGGAAACCCTTTGAAAATCCCTGATCTTTTCTAACAGTTTTGTGGATAAATTGATGTTGTAAACAAAAATAAGACAGTAGAAACTGCAGGAAAGTTTCCGAGTAATTCATCTGAAATTAAAGAAAGGAATTTGTTTTAAATCGTAAACAATTATTATTGTTTAGAAGTATGTTGCACGTTGTATTCCTGTTTCTCAATCTTAAAGTTTTAATTTTATTTTTGCACATTAATTTATTTTAAAGTTTTATTTTTTCTCTCTAAAGTTTTTTATATTTATTTAATGTAATTTTATTATTCTAAAGCACTGTAAGCTTAATTTTATTATTTTAAAATTATTCTTAATTTCTTAATACCTAATAATGCAGTTCTGAGCTAAGGTAAAGCTGAAGCAAAGCTCACTCATCAATCACAAAGATAGGAGGTGAAGTTTCCATAGGGAAACAGGTACTCCAACAGCCCAATTCTACGTATATATATATTCCTGTTTCACAGAATAGAATCGCAATTTTTAGCGTGTGCTTTTTAATATTTAAATGTTATAATTTTCAACTCTGTGAAGATAATCTTAGCTCACACATAATGATGCATAAATACTATCATTCCTAGTGACCAGAAATTCTCTATTACAGCAGTTCTTGTACTGTGGTCCATGGACCTTCGGGGGTCACCAGCACCATTCGAGAGGGTCTGTGAAGTTTTCTCCTTTAATGTTAAGATTTCTCTCTTTTAAAGACTCTAAAGTCCTCGTAGAAAAATTGAAAGATTCATATCCTTGACTAGATACCTAAATTCGTCCAATGAAAAACTCTCTACTAGAACAGAGGTGACCAATCCGCGAGATTCATTACAATTTTACAAAATATGATAATTTTGTGCAATATTTTTGTTTTTAGAGTAGTGATTTGTAACAAATATATATCTCATAACTGTTTCTATTTTATTACGCTGCTTCTGTTTGTATGCATACTTAGAATGAGTTGAGTTTGGTGTTTTATGGCGCAAGAGCCAGTTTTGGCTATACTGCGCCAAACATTCTTAGGTCTGTGGTCTGGACGGGAAAAGAAAATTGGATGACAAGATGGAGGGTTGAAAAATGAGAGGATCACTGGGGTACCCTGTGGTCGTGACACCGTGTTTACCAAAGATAGTAAACCCTTGGGAAAAGGGAAAAGATCACTAGGTTTGCCTCGGGATTAGACACCCGTACCCACCTAAAAGAAGGGGGAGCCCCTGAGGGGTTGCATACTTAGAAGGGAGCAGTATTGGATTGCAGACACCTCACAGAATCACGCTTGATTCCTATAACTCCATAGCGCTGCTTATTGCTAGAGCTGGTATTTTGATCATTGCATCATTGTTATGAAATTATCTATGTTTGTATACATGAAAAATAATGAAAACAATAATAATAATTCACATTCCGCTTTAAATTTTCACTCCAATATGTCCCAAATCCTCAATCTAAATGTTTTAATGAGTCAAAATCTAATATGAAGATATATATTTTTAGATGATACTCGCTGGATTACAATGTTTTTCCGAAGTGACCCGTAAGATCAGTTGGTTTGATCCTGTACTTATTTCGATCAAGAATATTAATTCAATGAGGGGTTTTCAAAATCATAGGGGTGATCGAAAGATTAAGAACAGCTGCTCCAATATATACAATATGAAATGATTAAAAATCAATCGTAAGCAATACAGGAAGTATACAGAATGAATCTTGGCCATCGTTAGAAAGCATATTATAAAATGAAGTTCAAAACATATATTTGTACTAAAATGGTACACACAAAATATATGACTGAGTAAGGTATCTTCCAAGTATTAAGAATATGTCGGTTTATTGCTTAAAAATTGCTTATATTCCTAGTTCTCAATGCTTTCTACTTACTTAGAAAATACTTGTTTAAAGTAAATAATTTTGCAAATTTGGCTCTTGTTCATAATATTATTCTAAAATACGTTTATTTTTGGAGTCTAATTAGTTTTGATCAAGAAAATTGATAAAAAGGACTGTGCCTAAGTTGAAATTAAAAGTAAAAAAAACGAACTTTGGGAAATGTTTTTTTGAAGTTATGATCCTGTCAATTTTTTGAAAATTATTGTGATGGCTGAGTTTGCAGTCTTTTTCACACATATGAGCACGCAGTTATTCGATAGCTTCTACTATTTCGAAGTTTCGTATAAAATATTTAGAAAAAAAGTGTTTCTTCTCTCTCTGTGACAATTTTTAAAAAATCAAACCTTTAATATTTAAAAATGAAATATTTTTAGCTAGTCAAATATAATTTTGAAATAAATGATCTCCGGAACATTCAGGTTGTCAGGCTCTTTTTTTTCTTTAATATCAATTTTTAATGATTTTATACTTTTTATGAACTTCTTCAGCGGACTTGCTTTTCCCTCGAAATTTATGCCAAATAAAAGATCAATTGAAGTGTATTGTACCTTCTAATTCTTTTCTGTGTAAGACTTTTCCAAGAAATAATCCACATTCAAAGGGTTAAATGAGAGATAATTAGAATAATTGACGTTAGAAGGGAGAATCAATGAAAAATTAGAGAAGAGATTAAAAGATAGAGATAAGAAGGCTAAACGAGAGATCAGACGAGAATAAATGAGAGATGGAAGAGATTCTAAATGAAAGGTCAGAGAGATTTAATGAGAGATTAAAGAAAAGACTTACAGAGAAATTGATTGAGGCCATGTGTAGGAGAGACACCGTTAATCGGTTTTATAATCACATATTACATAAAAAATACATTTACGAAAACAATTACCGAATATGCATTTACGGTTAAAATATATTTAATGATAGTTCCAAAGTTAATTTTATTTCTCCCACTTAAATTTACTTGCCTTCTGTTTTTCTTAAAAAGATAATGATTTATATTCTTCTTCTTTTAGCTTTATAGCTATAAATAGGTTTCCTAAGAAAGATGCAATAATGATTTTAATTTATAAATTTTTGAACCTTTGTTTATGTATATGTAGTGAAAATTGTTCAACAAGAAATTGGGAATACTGAAATGGTTTTTTGTGTTAATAAAACTTCGTATTAAAATATATTTAATAAAAAAAACCCGTATATTTAACAAAACTAAATTCATTACAGTACATTTTATTTACATAGATATGTACATGCAATGTATTTAATAAATATAAATAAAACAAAAACATTCACAAGAATTTAATGGAATTTTTTACAAAATATATCAATACCAAAATCTTAACAGATTTCTGTTTTCGTCTTCTGTTTTTGATCAACATCCTTAAGAAGCTCCATCTTCATTTTAAACAAAATGAGAAGCTTGTATTGAGCTCACTTGACATCGGGCTCGTAAATAAAACTATTCTAAAATAGAAATAAAAGTGTGAGCCGAACTCACTGATTTTTATTCACACTGCGATGTACTTTCTACAAAATTCCAAAGCCAACTGATAAGAGAAATGTTTTTGTGAGACGTTTGTAGGGGTGGAGGGTGAAAATAGCTTAATAAAAAGGTTCCCGAATAATTTTGGAAGCATGATTTTGAAAAAAGCCTCTTTTAAGGAAATGTGAATTTTTTCATTTCATTACATTAAAATCTACATATCGCGTTTGGGTTTTTCCGTATTTTTTATTCAAAAATTTTTTTTAAGTAAAAAAAAAAATGAACATAAAATGCCCATTTTGGGAAATATTCTCCTTTTCGTGAACCGAATTTCATCTTAAAAATTTTCGCGTTATAGCTATGTTTCTGTATATAGTCCTAACTAAAACTTTTTGGTAAACGAAAATTAGAAGTTGATTTATCGATGTTTTTACCGACATACGTGGGAGTCGTAATTTTAAAAGGTAAAAGGATAATTATTTCAATGATTTGTACTCTGAAAATATGCAATTTTAAAAATTGTTTTAAGCATCTATTTATGAACAAAACAAAATTTAATTTAAGAACATTTCGGAAAATTTAACTTAGAATTAATTTTTTTAAAAATTTTGTTTTCCTTTTGTAAAAAGGCTTCATTATTAAAATTTATTCTGATATAGCTCACGACCTGTACAGAGAAATATTCATTTTGAAAACTTCAACGTTAGTCAGAGTTACAAATTTGAAATAGTTATTGGCTTTTTTTCTTAAAATTTCCCTCCTTCTGTGAAATGTGGAAAACCCTTCTTTCATTTATACTATTTTTAAAATTCCCTTGAGCGGTTGTGGGTTTCCGTAGTTCAATACCCAAAATATTATTAAGAATAAAAAGCATGAAAGTAGATATTGTTTGAATGGGCCGTTGATTATTTCGTGTTTACCAAAAATATTTACTTAAACATTTTTCGCTTTTTTAAACTATTTTTTCTAATCTATACGAAATCACATAAATATTACCATAAGTTTGCAAACCGGAGGAAGGGTTTATCCGATCTTCTATTAATTTCCATTGAGTGATTGTTTTGGCAGCCAACTACAAGAACATCGTAAGTAACCTTAGTTTTTAGGCAGCTAAGCAAATAAACATTACAGTTATACTAAATTATGAAAATAACGAATTTATTAACTACAGTAAGATGCATTTAATTTTCTACTAAAAAGATTTTCTCATTACAATGTCTCAATTTCTCTTCGAAACAAATTTTTCATTAATATATGAATTAATTTCAAATTTCAATTTTTTTTAAATTTAGAAGTTTTTTAATAATGGATAATTATGAATATTCTCTCAATGTTAAAAGAGAATCTCAAAGAGCTGAGGACAGCTACTATTTTCTACAGAACATTTAATAAACATAATTTTAACTTTTATAGATGATTATTTTTTAGATTTCTATTAATCTTGTTATACCATATGTTATGGGGTTTTATTTTATTCTACTAATCTTTAATTCTTCAGAAAAGAAACTTCCGTTCTGCAAAGTTTGTATAAGAAGTAGAAGCTAAAATAAATTGCATTTTCTATTTTTCCGATATAAAACAGTTCTGTAAACAATTATTGCAGAGATTACTGGTTAGATAGATCAAATGTCAAATTAAGGCTGTATTATAAGTACATGTGTTTTACTATTTCTTTCTTTAGTCGCTGATGTTGATATAGGTAAATTCTGAATGGTAAATTATATTTGGTTTTATTTTCAATTTGCATCTTAATTTCCAATTGGTATATAGATTTTTGTTGGTATATAGATCTCGTAATGTAAAAACTATTTTCAGAAGCTGCTTAACTATCTTAATTAGTTAATTAATTAATACATCCGAGTTACAGAATTCAATTTCTTTTTAAACTATTAACAGAGCTATCAAAATGTCTCTAACTGAAAGAATGATGAAACTTATTAAGGGTATTATTACATTTGTTCACAATGTACACTAAATGTTCCTTTTGCATAAAATAGTTTATTTTTTACCATAAAAAATGTGTCTAAAGTAAATAAATCTTTTTTTCTTTAATCATAAATATTTTTTTATTTGTACAAACAAGCAAACAAAATGAGAAGGAAACATTAAAAAAGTTTTCTAATAAAATTTATAAGCCTCTTGACAAACTCGAGCAAGAATAAACCTTCGCCATCGTATTTTATCATAACCCATTTAGTCACACCCATAGTCAATCCATTAGCTACGAGAACCTGAAGATTCTACAGCGAAAATAACCTTTCTGAAGGACTTGAAAAGGAAAAATTAGTTTGCTTTTGTAAGTCGTTAGGAAGAAAACAAGAAGGTTGTTTTTCAGGTAGAATCGGCTGCTTTAGAGGAGAACCTAATCGAATTTGTTCTGAACAAAACCCAATATTTAAAAAGTAATTATGTAACATTGTTTAAGAAGGAAAGATGAGAATTTCAAAAAAAGTTCTTTCGAATAAAGATTGTGCATTTCAAGAATTTGTTCTAAATAATATCAAAATGATTGATCTGTGTTAAAAGTATTCAGGAATTTATGTTATCTCTTGAAAATTGAATTTTTTAAATGCATAATAGTTTAACGATATTTTTCAAAAATTTGTCTGAAAGTGCAACATAGTTTTTTTTTTCTTTTTTTCAATTTATATCTTAGTGTTGATAGCTTTTACTATAAAATTACTTACCTCTTATAGAGAAGCAAAAATATAAATAATACTCATATTTGAAAGTAATTATGATACTTCTGTTAGTTACAACTCGAATTACTACGCCTCATTTTTACTTAAGGTACCGTACTAAAGTACCGTACTTAAAGTATGGTAGTTACCTACCCTAAAATTGTTAATTTTGCCAAAAATTGACAATTTTTTATGATTTTATTTTATAGGCCATCTTATTTTATAAAAATACCAAGTTTATTACTTTCCGTTCGCTAGAACAAAAACTACAAGTGTTTTAGTAAAGCAGATGCCATTACTTTAAGAAAGATGTCCCCTTTTGCGTTTACTCAAAATGTTTTTTTTGAAAATGCTAAAACGGGGACAGCGATTTTTGAAAATTTTTGAAAAAAATTAACTAAAATTTTTTTGTGTATTTTCTTTTGAAATTTTAAAAGTTTTTTTAACTTTCAGATTTATCAATCACTGTTTTTTTAAAAAATTTCATTTCCTTTTTCGAATATAATAAAATTTTTTTTTAAGCAATTTCATAATAAAAAAACTAAGAAAAAATGCTCATTTTTTTTTTGAAAAAAATTAAAATTATCTCTTATCCTAAAAGGTCATTTAAAAGAGGGAAAAATTTTGTCAAAAATTTTTTGGTACAAACGGACCCCGTTTATGTAATTTTTTGAAAATTTTTTTAAACCCCAATTTTTCCCCCATTTTAGTAATAATTTTTATTTTTCTTTTCTTAATTTTAGTATATTTTTCTTAAAATGTACTAAATAAAACTAAAAACAAAAAAAAAAAGTTTCCATATCTCCATTTTGTTTTAAAAGAAAAAAGTTGTCGCAAGTAGTCGGATACCTTAAAAAAGGTGTTAAGATTATTTAAAAGAATATGTTCATACAATCTAAATATCAATACTTTAAAATGAAAAATATCTGAAATTTTTTTAATTTTATCTATAAAAAATCGTATTTCGTTATTACTTCTTTCGTACATGTCACATAAATGTGTTGAGACATTTACCAAATACCTAAACCTTCTACAGGATGTCTTAAGTTATTTTTATACAACGATTAACTTGCAATAATTTTGGATTACAAAGAAAGGTTTGTGTGTGGGTGTATAGATGACTTTCCTAATACTTACGTAAAATGCAGAGAAAAATTAAAAGGTTAAGAGAAGGATTATTACATTAAGCAGTAGTTGCAAAAGCTAGAGGGACAGCTTAAGTTCTATTTTCTCTTTATTAAACTATGCTTTTGACATATCTGATTCAGAAAAAGGAGATTCCTACAAAAACATCTGTAGAAACTATCTTTAAACCAGATTATTTTAATTGAATAAAAGTTCTCAAAAATCTAGAAGGAATTATTTTTAATATTGCAAGATGTTCATCTCGTTTTAATTCAATTTACTCTCATTGTTTTGTTTGACATTTGTTTAATTTAAAAGGGAAATGAATTTAACAAGTGTCTAACTATTACTTCAATACTTTTTTTAAACATTAAACTATTATTATTAGAAATTATTTCATAGACACCTTTTTAAACTTTAATTGACCTTTAAATATATTGTCTCCTTGTCCTTTTAAACTGTAACTGTCCTTTAACCTTTTTAAACTTAATAAATAGTTAGTGAAAGTGATGAAAATATTTTTTTTTTGTACCAATATTATAATTGTCTGCTGTAGTTTTTTACTTGTTATAACAATAACAATAATTATAGGTACAGTTGATAATTAGACAATACAATTCATATAATCTAATTGTATTTCATACTATTAAAATCGTTTTACGAGACTTTACTTACGTATATTATTTAAATCAACAATATATATTTTAATAATTTATCATAATTATAATATATATGTTTTTACATAAAAAAAAATTATAACTTTTATACATAAAAGTTTAAAACTTTTGGTTTAAAAAATTTTTTAAAAATTTTTTATGGGTTTTTAGTTATTGTAGAATCATACCTCCAATTATTGTTGCTATGTGTTTTTTATATATATTTTAAAAATTTTTTATATAAAAAAATTTAAATATATATTTAACATATATATATATATAAAATATATATATTTTTATATTATATATATATATATAATATATATATATTATTATATTCAATTGTATTAAATTTTAAGCGTTTTTTTTCTTTAAGGGATTCCCCTACGTTGGAACCTTTATTTTAAAAACGCATAAATGGATAATTTTCATTATTTTTGTCACTCCCGATTAAAAATACATGTATTTAAATTTTTTTTAAGGAAATTTTGACAAAAAAAATTTATTTAAATCAAAAATTTCGGTTTAAAAATTAACTTAGAAATAACCTTTTTTTAAAACGTTCTCCTTTTTGAAAAATGGCCCATTATAATAATAACCTGTATATAACTTAGACCTCTTTCAAAAGGCGCAACTCGATTTTTTTAAAATTTTATTATTTTCGAGTTACAACCATTTTGGGGAAAATTTTCGGCGTTTTTTTTTAAAAATTTCCCCCCCCTTTGTTGTCGTAAAACATGGGAAAACCCCACTTCTAAGTTATATATTTCAAAAATTCTGGGTTTAGGGCCCCGGTTAAATTTTGAGCTATATACAGGCAAATTTATAATAGAAACATTTTTTTACAAAAGGAATATTTTGAAAATTTTTTTCCCTTTTATGTTCATTTTTTTCGAAAAAATTTTTACTTAAAAATTTTTTTTTGTAATACTTTTTAAAAAAAATTTTATATCCTTTTCTAATCTAAAATGACACTAAAAACAAAAACCATTTATATTTTTTTTGCAAAATAGGTTTTGTACGGTCGGATACCTTAAATTTAAAAAATATCTTAAAATTCAAATAGGAAAAATATTAAATAAGACAGCCTTAAAAATATAATTCCAAAAAATGATAAAAAACATTTTTAAAATAAATTTTTAAAAATTTTTTCTGTAAAGGGGGAAAATTAAATTTAAGTAAACAGTTACTCTATCCCAAAAAGAATTTAAATTTATGATGGGTTTAATTTCCAAGTCATAAATATGATAATACTCGATTATATATAATTCACATCCCAGGAAAATCTATCCTTTTCACTAACAAGAACAAATATTATTTCACTTGATAACAAACTGATGTGTTTTTTAAAAATATATAATTTATATGCAAATTACTTTATAAATGGATTTATATCAATAAAAATCAGAAAATATCTATAAAATTGTAGTTCATTAATATGTATTTTTCAAAAAAAGCTAGTGCTATTTAGGGATATCAATTTCTTCTCTCTCTCGTCAACTTTTTATACTATATATATGTATGTATGAAAAATAATCTCTTTCAGAATTCAATTTTTAGAAAAAAAAAACCCCCCCCCTTTTTAGTAATTATTTAAAAGAATATCTGAGTGAAAGTCTCTGAGCCTTTTTTAAAAATTTTAAAAAGAGCTTTTACTGTCTTTTTTTTTTTAAAAATCATAAAAAACTTTTCCCTTTAAAGGGGTTTTTTTTGTATTTTTTTTTATAAAAATTCGAAAGCTATTTGCGGGGGTCGGGTTCCGTAGAAAATAATGGGGACGTCATGTATCACTTAAATTATTCAATTACATTCTGAAATACTTTAAAAAATTTTTAAGTTTGGAGAGTTTTCAATATTTTTAAGTATTTTTTCAGTGTTTTTATTTTACTACACTCTCAGAAATGTAATAATTTTGTTCAAACCTAAAATTTGTTCTTTCTTACGATCCAGATTAGTTCATGAATTTGTCACAAAGTAATATTTACAAAATTTTTGTTTCCTTTTTAAACTTGGACCAAATGTTTTAGAATGATGTCGAATAACGATTAAACAGTCCAAAAAAATTTTTTTTAAATTTAAACTTTTCTGTCATTTGAGAAATCGAAGCCAAAACCCACTGGAAAACTTTTTAATTCCCCTTTTTCTGATAAATTACCTAGGATATATTTTCTGTTTGAACGTTAAATTCCATTTCTTTTCAACGGGGTTTTCTCAAACGTGGGGGGGCGCCCCCCGGATAGCGGGTAAAAACCCACAAGGGGGGGCGGTATATCTAAAAATCGAAAACAAAAAAATAAAAAATTATTAATTTACTGGGAAAAGGGAAAAAAAACAAAAACCTACATAATAAAAAAAAAAAACACATTTTTCACTCCCCTCAGTTTACTTATAAATGTATCAGTATTTTCGCAATGTATTTCAAATTAAAATTAAACAGAAAGTTTTGAAAATGTTTTCCCGTGACCCTATGAACATGTCATAAAATTATTACAAAAAATGCTTGTTTTGATAATTTTGTACGGTTTTTTAACTAAAAAATCGGTTTTTGTAGCCCGTCTTTTTTATATTGTTGAATTCAAAATAGGTTTTGTATGAAGGGGGGGCGGGGAAAAAATGGTTGAAAATTGGGTTGCAAGTATAGAAAGTTTGAGAAGCACTGCCTTACAATACTTAAGGATACAGTCTTATCTTCTCATGGTACTAATATACCAAAGTGGATATAAGAAACAAATTTTCTAAGGAATTTTATATATTGTTTTCTATGTTGGCATTCAACATTATTTTTCTTCATTTCATTTTTATTATTTTATTTATAGTTCATAAGTCTTCTAGAGTTTGTTAAATTTATTGAAGGAGGAAAGGATAGGCGCATCTTCGAAAATATGATTTTGCCTTATTTTGAGGTGTCTTTCACAAATGAGTTATAAATGGCTGAATCAAAAAAAGAGCTCTTATGCGCATAAAAAAAAGATTTTTTTGAGAATAATACCACGAAGATTCATTACTGATCACGTAAAGGTAATATATATAATGTATGCCCTTCTCTTTCCTTGAAATACATTTGTACAAATACTAATACTAATTTGATAAAACATTTTCATACATTTTTTTTTTTGGTTTTATTTTTGTTGTGACCCTTAATTTTTTTTTTTTTCATTTTAGTACATATCCTCATCCAACTTAAGTTTTCGATCTGCTAATAAGAATTTTACTGCAAATATTGAATAAAACTACTTCACATAAACACAAGGTACTACATTTATAATCATGAATTATATTTATTTATTATAATAGAATTTGCTCCATAATTTCCACAATGCAATTCACGATAACAACGTGAAAAATTGAAAATAACACTTAATAATTTTTTTATTTCATGACATTTAATGAAAATCAAAGAAAGAGTGATTAACCAAAAAAAAAAATCCCAATATATTATTAGGAAACAATTTTTATTTCTAAATGTCTCTTGGTTATTCACTTTACAACATACATAACAACGCACCAAGAAGTTATCGGAATGGGGCGAAACTCCATATGTATACACTTTATCATTGGTAGCCAATGATTGAAAAGCATTTCAACGAAATATGGCAAGCAATTCCGCAAGAAGACACCCCCCACACACACACACTCTAAGAGTCAATGTCCAGCCGGATAACAACTTTGCATAAGTATCAAAAGGGGGGAGGGAAGCAAACGATCATTGTTTTTTTTCTTTTGTTTTTGTGTGTAGCAGTTTTTTTTTTTTTGAATAAAACACATTCAATATGCAACTCCCATGATAATGTATGCGTTTCGTTTTTAATCCGTATGCAATTTACCGATTTTCACCTCATTCGATTAATTCTTGATATGCTGCTTTTATGTTATATAGTATGTTACTAAGCATGACAGAGCATTAAAAGCTAAAAAGTGTTATCCAAAATAATGGAATCTTAATCAAAAAAAGTGTGTGTGCTTTTGACCACACGATAAAAGTGACAACTTCAAATTTTGTTATGTTCTTTCAGGGTTTAGTTAGGTGAACAAAAAAAACAAGAAGATGTTAGTATTGTCCTATAAAATTATTTATTTATATGTCTGTACTCATAAAGTAATATTTTTGTGCGAAATATACAATCACATTTGGGAATTAATTGTATTCTAAGAAGGAAACAATAGATTTATGGTAGCTGAAATAGGTTATCAATCCTTTAGATTCAAAATTTTATTTAAATATCTATAAAAAAACTCCGTCAAGCGTTGTTTCGTACTTTCTCGTGCTTCATTTGGATCATTTGACATAATTAAATTGAATTTTGATTTTGAAAATTCAACTAAAGGTTTTGATTTGTCTTTTGAAAACTCTACTTTAATATTCCCACTTAAAATCATAGGTAGTTTGTTCAGAAGACCCGATCCGGCTTTGTGAATTTTGGTTGTAATTTAACAATATTCAATTCTATCCATGAATTAATTTAAGCAGAGGGATTAGTTGGTAGTTGGTTGAGAAGAGAAGAATCTAGGTCAAAACCTTTAAAAAGGGATTTAATCAGAAGATTTATATCACATAATCTCTGGCTGCAATGAAAGTCTGCAATGGTGCTGCTGCAATGAAAGTCTACTTAATTAGATTTTGTTTTCTTGTATTTAAATTATTTAATGCAACTTTTTCTTAATATCTGTATACTTAATTTTGTTATTTTAAATATTTAATTGTTTTAATTTTCTTTTTAGACTCAAAGTATATTTAAGTAATGTGATTAATATAACTATCTGTTCATTGCTATCCCGATTCGCTTACAAAAATAGATTTTTATTCTTAAGATCACTGCAATATTAATAATGATAATAATACTATTTACTTAGTTCTATAAAAATTTGTCCTTTTTCTACATTTTATGTTTAATTTTAGTGTAGGATTTCTTTTTCTCTCTAAGCCTATTTTTTAAAAATATTACGTTTCATTTTCCTGCTTCAACTAGGATTAGAAAAATTCCCGTATTCATTCCCCTAGAACAGGATATCCAACCCGCGGCCCGCATCGAATAATTTTGCGACCCGTGAGATTCTTTACAACATTACAAAATTCAACTATTTTGTACAATGTTTTTTGACTCTTGTAAAAAAATAAATCCCACAACTACTATTATTTTATCTCGCTGCTCTCTGTTACTGCGAATTTCTTCTTTTTTTTTCTAAATTGAAATTTATCAAACATAAATCGTGCTCAAACTTAACGAACGCAAATCTGCAACATCAATTACGATACGCAAATACACATGCATTGAGATCGACTTGCAAAAACTAAGTGAAAGAGTTGAGAAACAGATATCTCACTAATTAAATAAATTAAACATTATTTGACCATTGCATTATTATTATTATACTATCTATGTTTGTGTATACATGAAAACAATGAAAACAATAATAATATATCAGTCTGTTTTAAATTTTCACTCCAAAAAATGTTTGTAATAGATCCAAATCTTATATAAAGATATATATGCTTATATGCGGCCCGCTAGGATTGTAAAATTTTTCCGAAGTGGCCCGCAAGGTCATTTGGGTTGCCCACCCCTGCACTAGAAAGAGGTGAGGGGGGTACTTAGATCGAAGCTAGAAACTTTACTTTTACTTTTATTGGTGAGCCGAACAAACTAAAGGTTTCAGAGTGGCGGGGGAAAACGTCCCTCCTTTCCTTTTTAGGGGTATGTCCGACTGAAGACGAAAAGAGCCGAAAGAGCGTTACATTCCCGAGCGTGACGTTCATTCAAATTCACTCTCAAGCAAATCACGCCAATAAAAGTTATCACTTTAAAAATATCTCTCTATAATAAATTAATATAGAACACATTTTTTCCTAAGCTTTTGAGTACAGTAGAACCTGTTTTTGTGCGGTCTTTTTTTATGCGATTTTATTTTTGTACTATTTTTTTTCGATCTTTTTTTATGCGTTGTATGAATTTCAATGATTTTAGCGCCACTGTAATGTTTTCTATCAATGTACATACATACACTTCAAGACACCCTGTTCATTGGTTATAAGCAGTCTCTTGAAAAAGCACGAATGCACGTTTTATTGCTTTCTCTCAACGCACTAGCAGCACGCACTTGATTGAAGACGAAACTTCTAATGACAGTGACACTATCAATAATTTGATACATTATGAAAACGGACATAAAGAACCGGATTCTTTGAGAGCTGATACAATATATGCAGGGATCAGCTTTCCAACAAATTGAAAAAGTATTTTCTTAAAATAGATACCAATTAAGAAAGGAATATAAAATTCCAACAAAAGCTTCGATCATGCATATCTGGTTATCGTGACGTTCACAAGCAACTGATCAACCGACCGTCATTACAAAAACTTATCTCTTACTTTATGGTGCCAAAAATAAATCAACTGAAGTTGTATCTTCAAGTGACGAAAGCGATTTTAAACTAATTCATCACAGGATGATGCGAGTTTTGGAGTTACAGTGAATTACGTCTGTACCTTTTGTGAAAACTTCTCCACGTATACAAAGAGAAACTAAATGTTTTTAAAACGTTTTACATGTAATTTCGGTATTTACTTTGTTTGAAGCACTTTCTCATGTATTTCGTAAATAATTAACATATTTTCTAAGGGCGACTTTTTTATGCGTTCCCTCTCCAACAACAACTTTCTGTAGTATATCGACAAAATTGTTTGTAATATGTAAGCATTTATGAAATTTTCGAATACTTTTTTTTGTACGATTTCTTTAATATGGTCCCTACTTATCGCACAAAAACAGATTTTAATGTATAAATAAACTTTGAATAGTTATTTAATGTTTTTAAGATCTTTAAATAATCCCAAGAAATTTTTCCCAATATTTAACAGTAGACTTAAACTTTTAATAATTTTATTACAATACATGAATAGCATTTTCATAATTTTTTGTGTGCAATATTACTACTTTTAATAAGTGCGTTTGTAAATAAAGAAGCCTCTATTTTAATAAATTAAACTTATATTAAATTTTTTTTCCACACAAACGAATTAGCATTGATGAAATATATTGATAACTGATTTTTAGATTCATATTTTATCACACAGTAACCTTGGATATATCATTCATAACTACTTATTTCTTCCATCCCAAAAAGATAG
>BMAV01022780.1:0-38012 GCA_019973955.1 Trichonephila inaurata madagascariensis
AATTTTTTCCATTTCCCGGATTCTCCCTTTTCCCTTATAAAAATAATGACGCCAAAAATTGAGATAAAAACTATCCTATATTTTAAGTTGGTCGAAATGATACACAACATGCTAAATTATATTAGAATCGGTTGAGTAGTTACGGAGTCTATCGCGGACATACACTGTGACACGTAATTTTATACATAAAGATATTACCTTTTACTTGACGTATTCACGTACAACATACGATCGTGTCCACGACACAGCCACACCCTCTTTTTTCTTTATAATAGCTTTAATCTTTGTGTCACGTGCTTATTTTTTTTTATTAATTGTAATTCTTTATTTCTCTCGTGCTTTTATTTTTTTATTTATGTGCATTTATAAAAGTTAACTGTAATTATAATTATGGAAAGTTCTGGAGCTTTCAATGGCAATATATAAGGATGGAATAATATTCAGTTTGTGGAATAAAGTCTTAAGTCGTGTCTAGCAAGATTTGTTCTTTTATTTGAGTATCGAATTTCCATATTAATTTAATCTTTAATACAATATATATTTGTATATTTTTAATATTCATTTTACATTATTTAATGCCAGCTAAACAATTTAATTTATATATATATATAGAAAAAAAGGTTCCACTGGAAGTATTATTTCTTTACTTTGTATAAAATAAAATTTTTCGAAAAAATGCTAATGGAAAGAAAAGCGGTAATTACGAATAAAATGACTGATAATTTTTTTTATAAAGGAATACACATAAAGGTATGAAAAAAAGTGGTTCGGTAATTTAATGATATAGTTGGAATGACTCAAATACATTAAGAAAGAAAATGTTTTTAATTTCAAAATAAATATATAACCATGAATTTTTAAATGAAAAAATATATGTATATAAAATGAAGCATTTTTATTGTCTTTAAAAATTTCCACTAGTTGAATACGCTTTGTTAATTAAAACTGAGTACCAGCTATTATAAGAAATAACAGGCATTTCAGAGTTTGTGATAACGTATATGCAAATAAAAATAATTAAAATTTTTGACAGAAAGTTAGTAAAATAATTTACAATTTCTTAGAGTATTTAATTATTGTATATTATAATTACTTTTATATTTTGCGTATGTTTTTTCAATTTTATTATTAAAAGCTGACAATTTTAAGAAATATAGATGTGTTTATTATTTCAGCATCAAAGCAGTGGCCACAGTTTAAAAACTTCAAAAGAACAAACAATCTGGGAAAAAAGCGAGCATAATTTTGAAAGCATGTATAGTATTATATCGTGAAATAAAGGGTAAAAGAGAGGCTTTTCTGCCAAAAAGGAAAATTGAAACCTTAAGAAATACAATGTTCAAAATAAATTATTTTCAGACAAACACATAAATGTATTGAGGAGAGGCTGGACAGCCCCCTTTTTTGGTAATTTCTATTTGTGCCCCCTTGACCGGATGTCGTTACATTCCTTCGGAAGAGGTCTTTAAAAGATCTTGGGTCCCTTGTTGGGGTCTAAAATCTCATAAATCTTATAAAATGTAACTTTGCGCGATTGGGAATATCCAATTAGAGACTCAGCTTGGAAGACAGTAGTGAGTTCTGCCCAAGAATTTGCAGGTGATTCGGTTCACTATTTAAAGATACGTGCTCCAATTTCGGCAGATTTATTTTCATCCACACACAAAATTCACCTCAAACACCATGTAGAGGTGGAAGTCAATTGCTACCCCTCATGGACACAGGTCAACCAGGCTCCTCTCCTCCACTCTTAAAGCTAAGTTTTTTCTAATTGTTTTCTTTTATTGTAAATGTAAAATTTTAGCTCTGCAATAATAAATTTAATTAAAACGTAAATCAATGATCGTCTCATCTTAGAGTAATTAATCTAGTTTAATTTTGTTGATTTAACATTCGCCATGATGTGAATAAGTAAATTTGAACTTGGGTTTATTTAGATTGAAAATATAATTTAATAACCTCGCATCAGTATATAAAAATCATTATATTAGCCGATAAAAATAAGTTACAATGCATAATGTTCAAAAAGTATTCAGTATTACCTTTTTTTATATTTGAAAAAGGTATTTGAAAGTAAAAATAAGGGTATGATAATAAAATTGTAAATGATTTAAAAAAAATATATCTTACTTTAACTTGAGAAAAAGATTAAATTGAAAAGAGGCTGTTAGATGGTATTGAAAATTCACGCAGTTTTATTGGGTGCGCCTAAAATATGTTTTTAAATATATGACAGAGATAATTTCTTCAAACAAAGAAGAAACATTTAAATTGAGGTAAAATTTGGAAACATTTTTTTCTAAGTGGAGCAATTATTTTAGATATGACGAGATTTATCTATGTTTTTATATAACTATCTTTACATTTTCAACAGTTTCTTACCTTGTTTTAGAAACGAAAGTGTGTTTGCTCAAACAATTAGTTTGTTGCCGATTATTTTAAATAACACATTTGTTATACTTTTAAGTCCGCTGATAATTCATACGCCTAAATTAATATTATTAACTATAAAAGTGTATACAAGTAAGTATATTAGTAAATTTCCCTTAAGAGAGGAAACTATTCGATATAGATGTTGTTAATATATAGCGTTAGAAATTAGGACAGCAAAATATGAAATAGAGAAAAATATATATATATATATATATATATATATATATATATATATATATATATATATATATTACCTTAAGATTTAAATTTTTTATTGATTAAAGGACTCCAAGAAGAATAAATGAGATTTAAAAATTCTGAGTATGTGACAAAAGGAGGCTCCTTTTTCTTAAAAAAGTTTAGATTTACACCAGCGATAAAGTATACGTAAAAAGCCCTCCAACAGCTGTTAAAATCAATGGCCATGTAAAACTGAAACTTCCGCACGCAGAGATAGCAATGGTTGGTTTTATTTGTAAAATATAATCTAGTCACTGCTTTTCATAATACACTGCCGGCCATCGTAAATGCAACACCAAGAAAGACAAGAGATAGCACAACAAAGTTTATTTTGTAGATAACATGTTGACTCAGTATCAAATGATTAAATTTATAGACTTCTGTGAAGTGTGGTTCCTGCAAGAATCAGTAGCCAGAGTAGCTGCCATTGTTAGAGATCACCGCTGCCACACGCATCAGCATTGATTCAAAGAGACTTTGGATGTGTTCTTGGGATACAGTCGACCAAGCAACTTCTACATGTTGCCAAAGTTGATCTGGTGTGGCAGCTGGGGGTGTAATTTGGGTCAATCGTTCAGCAACCATGGACCACATGTTTTCTATCGGTGAAAGATCCGGAGAGCGAGCCGGCCAGGGAAGCAATTATGGTGATTGACGAAAAACCTTAGGACAATGTGTGTCATGTGTGGTCGAGCATTTTCCTGTTGAAATATGGCTGTGGCCAAGCCCTGAAGGTAAGGAAGGCCAACTGGCTCCAACATCTCGGAGATGTAGCGTTGGCTGTTTAAAGTACCGGCAATGCTTACGACAGGAATGCGAGAGTGATATCCAATACTACCCCATACCATAATGCCCGGTGCAGGACCAGTGTGGCGGTGCATAACGCAGCTTTTCAGCATCCTCTCTGCGCGGTGTCTCCAGACTCGAATCCGACCATCGTGGTGTTGCAGACAGATGCGTGAATCGTCAGTAAAGACAACTTCATTCCATTCTGCCGCCCACATCCTTCTTTCATCGCACTATTTGCGGCGGAGACGTCTGTGGTTCTGCGTCAAGGGTAGACCAAGCAATGGACGTCTTGCGGACAGACCACTCTGCTGTAAACGGCTTCGAATGGTACGCGCAGACACTTAATGGTGCGTTGCAGACTCAATGTGCATGACGTGACTGAGTGATCCGTCACTGCCATGCTCACAATTTGCCTGTTCTTACGTGAAGTGGTGCACTGAGGTGGATGCAATCGACCACGTCGGTCCGTCGTACTCTCCTTCATCCAACGGTCACATATTCGCATTATAGTTGTTTGGTTTCGTCCAACACGACTACCTATTTTTCCTGAAAGATAACGCACAATCTCGATAGGCCACTATCCTTCCTCTGTCGAACTCGGGTACTTGATCAAAAGCTGATCGCTGTTTTCTACGAGACATAACTGATCGTTTTTGAAAAAATCACAAGCAAAACACAATTGCCGAACTTCAAATGGTCGAAATCTCCAAGCTTTAAATGCATACTAAGGGTTTTTTTCGTGATCAATCATTAGTATCACACACATCATTATATGTAGAAAATCTAAACTAATAGATCATTTGATAATATTTTTTAAAATGAAATAATGCAAAATTTATAGGAATACTGTGTTTCCCACATTGAATAACTTATTTAGGAATTTTTACATAAAAATGAAGAATATGGAATATAATAGCTCTTTTGATGATCTGTTTGAATCAATCGGTTACATGCATACTCAAAATCATCTATCATTGCGCTTTTCCCAAATGAATCACTTGTCTTTTATTTATTACAGTGTTCAAAAATAATAATTGTATGAATTTAAATAATACTTATTGATTTTTCCAATGCCTATATTCTAAAAAGGAACTTTATACAGTTAGTCACAGAAGTAGTGGTTTCTTAGTAAAGCAAAATATTTCATATTGCTCTTAGTTAAAAAAATTATAAGCAAATGCTTCTCGTCAGTTCTATTTAATAAGTTTTAGTAACTGAAGATTTGAAATAGAGCAATTAATATTTTTGCGCATTTATATTTTTAAAATGATATTCTTTTAATTTTTTACTTTTTTTTTCTCAGGGTTATATTGGAACCAATTTTTGAAGGAATCTATTATTTAATCTAAGTGATGTACCTTCTGGTTCGGCAACCAACAATATGGGAACACAGAATCTCTAATTAAGGAGGCAAGTCTTTCATTGGTATTGAGAGCTTTCTGAGTGATACTTAAAGAAGGTATGAAACGTTGTAAATGTATAGAAGCTGTGCGGCATAAGAACACACTAAATATCCTTCGAGCCACAACTCCTCTCGTAAGGGTAGTGGAATGGGATGAGAGGAAACACCGCCAAGCCATCCTCTAGTTGTTCTTCAAAATTTGAGTGTAACCGATCCAAATCGTATTTTCACCTGCATGGTGCTCAAAACTGTGGCTAACGACTGGCGTAAAATTAGCCCTTGCCACTATAAATTTTGTGGTTCGTAATCTGACACTATCGATTGAGGAGTCTAAGAAACAACATTTAGTCTAATATCATTTCTGCTTGCATATGCATATAGGATCTATCCCTGTCTTTGTTTTTTATGCTATAATTTATGTAACTCTGGCAAAAACGTCCTAAGGTGTGTAATGCAACTGTTTATATTCATTTAATTGAAAAAAATTTCTTTCTATTTTTTTTTTAAGGAGAAGTAAGTCTTATCTGCGAAATAATTTAATTCCTTTAAAAAAAATTTCAATTGTTTGCTAAGATAATATCATTTACATCTAATAGGCACAGTACTTTAACGTAGAATTGATGCGCATGCGCTCTTTTTAAGTAATAGTAGTTAAGTATTTCTTTTCTTGATGAAGCGTAGAAAACAATTAAAGTTACTGACAATTGTTAAATTAAATAAGCAGCTTAAGAATTCGTTATAAATATCTTCTTAGTCCATCCTAAAATTTTTGTTAAGTGGATGTAAGGGAATGTAATGAAAATTAGATAAATTATACATTGTGATATCCGCAGTGAAGGAGGATCCATTACTTTAAATTTTTTGATAGCTCTTTAGAACCTTTTTAAAGGAATAAAAATAATAGTAATGTAGTTGGAGAATTAACTATTCATTAATTGGGGGTTAATGAAAAAGAATAACCATCCTTTTAGAAATCTTTAGTAATTATCCATATAGCAGTTTAAAGATAATAAAAGCAGGGCTTTTCTCTTAGAACTTTAAATTAATTTATTTTTAAGGCCATTAGAAACTTTGAAAAAAAATTGAGAAATCACTCGTAGATGTTATATAAATTTATTCAGTTTTACACTATATAAAAAAAAAACCAAAAAAAAATAAAAAAACCCCGACGCAATGAGAAGGAGTTGCCCGATTTTAATGAAATTTTGTATGCGAAGACATTTGTACCGAACATGCAAATGATTAAAATTTGGTGTCCAAAGAATGAATAGCGGGAGCTACAGCGCATCGGAACTGCGCACTCAGCAGGTGTCTATAAGAAGCGATTCTCAATCTGATGGGGAAAATTTCTGTTGCATTGCGATTTAGGAAACTTTTGAAACACTGAAAAAATGCCTCGCCACAGGATTCATGCTCATTATGGGCAACTGTCGGAGTTTGAAAGAGGTCGTATCATTGGACTGAAAGACGAAGGTTTGGCAAATCGGAATCGCACGTCTTACGGGTCGAAACTATGTGGCCATTAGAAGATGCTGACAAGAATGGGTGGGCAGTGGCAGATTTCAGCGTCAGGATGGTAGTGGTCAACCTAGGGCCACAGCAGATGAGGAGTACAGATTGATTGTCAGATCAGCTGTCACAGCGCTTGATTCATTGTTACCAACCATCAGATGTATGACACGCACACTAATGTTCACCATGACCATTCACAGACGACTGATAGAGCAAAATTTACGCTCGTACAGACCGCTACGCCACCTTCTATTCAGGCCTGCACACTATTGAGCTAGATTACAGTGTTTCTTGAATCAATCCGGTTGTAATCGTGTTGACTGCTTACGAATAGTGTTTAGTGATGAATCCTGCTTCCATCTGTGTCTTGACGATCATCGAAGATGTGTCTGGAGACAGACAGGGCAGCGTGCCGATCCTGCGTTCATTATTGCACGCCACACAGGCCTCAACAAGGAGTTATGGTCTGGGATACCATTTCTTTTGAATCCGGGTCCCTTTGGTCGTCATTGGAGGCACACCTTACAGCACATCGGTATCTCGACGACCTTCTGAGAATTGTTTTGGTACCGTTACTTTTGCAGTACCCTGGCCTTATTTTTCAGCAAGATAATTCCAAACCACATACCACACGTGTTGCTTTGAACATTCTTACAACTTATAAAAACCTTTATTGGCCAGCCAGGTTGCCATATCCCTTTCCAATCGAACATGTCTGGAATATGATGAGAAGGCAATTGCATCTACCAGAGAATGTTGATGACCTGGCCTGACTATTGGGAAATCCAGCCAAAAATTCCGCAAGAGACCATCAGGGTGCTTTATCACTCTATGTCATGTCATGGGGCAACTTGCATCCAGGCTAGAGGTGGCTCCTTATTAAGCCCGTTACTTTGTAACTATGTAACTCTGAAAAAAAGCATTTAATTCTTCTGAAATTTTAATCATTTTTTATTTTAGACGTAATCCTTCTACCCACCAGTTTTTGTCTCTATCAGACAACTCCTTCTTGGTGCTTCCTTTTTTTGTGTTTGTTATAGAGTGTATTTCGGTAGTTTAGATTCTTAAGTAGAATGTAAGAAGCTCACATATAATAATACGCTTACGCGTAAGAATACATATTAGAAAAATTACTACAACCTTAGGATGATATAAAGGATTTATTAAATAATTAATGATGAATTAATGAATGGTGCATTGAACATCAAAGGAGAACGTCTTTCTGCTCCGTCTAGTGTTTAGCGTCTCTAGGCGTGGGTCTGAGTGATTTTCCGTTCAATGCCTTGTCGGGCACTATTAGCGGAGTGTGACATCATTGTAGATTGCTCCACTCAACGCAACTAGGGGAGAGGGATGAAACAGTGCACATATCCAACCTTGCATACATATGGGTATAAAAGTAGTGATAATGAAAACAATATATTTGAAATATTAAAAAAACATGGTTTTTTTCAAAGAAAGTATTTTGTTAAGAAATTTTTTATTTCTGCTGTAGTTTTTATTATTTTATCTTAATTATTTTTATTATATTTTATTTTTCAAAATGATTAAATATTAACTGTAAAACACCATACTGTCTTTCTTTTGAAATGATTCGGTTTTACATTCAAATACTACAAAATCATAATATGTACATATATTTATTATTATTTCTGGATAAGAACAAAAATATATTAATTTTTAATACAAAATGCTGTAGTTTTAATTGTATAAAAGCTCTTATCTGTATGTATATGATGAAAATAATTTTTCTAACAATAAAAACATATTTATATCATATGTAACATTTCTGCTACCAAACAAATTGTGTTTTATATAAAACATAGGTATAAATTTTTATTATCAGTTACAATTTTATATTGAAAGCTGGCTTGGTAGCGTAAACAGTTTGTCCCTAGTCTTGTACACCCAAGGTTACGAAATCAACCCCGACCCAAGTAGGTGGATTTTCATGATTCAAAAAAT
Organism: Trichonephila inaurata madagascariensis; assembly: GCA_019973955.1. Taxonomy (NCBI): domain Eukaryota; kingdom Metazoa; phylum Arthropoda; class Arachnida; order Araneae; family Nephilidae; genus Trichonephila; species Trichonephila inaurata. Next base: position 8,342 of record BMAV01022780.1, read on the forward strand.
CGACAGCGTCCATGTCCCATGATTATGAGGCGTGTAAAACATCCCTTGAGTGCCTGTTTGACCTGGGTACTCTCAGCAAAATTAAAGTTCTTAAGTGTTACATTGTCAGAGCTCAGAGGCCTCCGCTTGAGGAGAAAATTGGGCTTCAAAATTGCCTGCGGCGATTAATATTCGCTTATAAGGTGCCACACTAAAAAGAGATACCAGCTCCTGTACTAGGTCTGAAATGGAAAAACACCAATCCGTAGTCCCATTAGAAACTTTAAAAAAAATATGTCGAACTTAAAATAAAACTTCAATGAGGAAAGGTTAAGCTTTCGTGATTTTGAAATGGTTTTATGTTTTATTTCCAGGATATTGAATAAAGAAATACAGAAGGCGATACACTCATTCCGAAAAGTTATACATTATACATTTTATTCGTTGAAAGCACTTGTAATCAGTTAATAAAAATAAAGCATTTCTCTTTTGATTTACTTTTCATGAGAATCTTTCCAGACTAATAACGAGTTGGCTCTTTTAAATGATTTCGGAGGATTGCTAATGCATATATCGTCAATCAATAATTAATTTATGTTAAAACTATTAGTGATCCTATTATTGTTTATAAAAAAATAATTGTATCTAATATCCGAGACTTTCAATGCATTTAGAAGTACCTACATATTACACGCATATGGTAATAGTATCATTTTATTTCCTGACTCATTCAATTATCATGTTAATACACAGAATAGTTTTTATGTTAAATGAGTTTATGTTATGTTATTGAAATGCAGTTTCTCTATTTTATACGCTGAAAGATCCAAGGAATATTTTAAGATATAAGTGACGTAAATGTTATAATAGTTTAGAGTAAGCTCATAACAAATTTCGATTCTCGTAATTGATTGTTTTTAAAGTTATTACATATTTTTTTTATTAAGTAGATACATGACTATGCTGGGGTTGCATTAAATTTATGATTACAAATATATTTTTTTAATGTTAAGGATTGAAACTCAAACTCAGTTAACTTCTGTAGATAGGAAAATGCTCCTGCGTATAGTTATAAAGTTTTGCTTTAACTTGGAAAAAAAATTGCGCTGTTTGCATGGTTTTCCTCAATTCCAATTGAATTAATCAATTACTTCTGAATAAAACCGTTTCCTATGTTTTGTTACCTTTACTTTAATGTCATATGGATTTCTGGCTGTATATGTTAAATCTAAAAACTATAGAATTAATGAAATTTTTAATATAAGAATATCAATATCAAGTTATATATGCATATACCGTAAAATCCGGCGTATAACGTGCACTTTTAACACAAAAAATAAGGTCGAAATTTAGGGGTGCGCGTTATACGCCGGGTATAAAAAAATGATAGTTTCAAAAGTAAAAAAAGATATAAATATAAGAAAAATTAGACTTCTACATAGATCGGACTATTGTTTATTTGAAAGAAACGACATTCCTAATGAAATTAAAGGGTTTTGATTCTAAAAATAAACTATTTTCAAAATTCTGGGATAATACCTCGAATTATAATGGCTTAAAAACAACCAACACATTGTACACACACATTTCTCATTCTTTCGTAAAAATGGGGGTGCGCGTTATACGGCGAATATACCTAAAATGATAAAAGAGATGCCTTTAATTTTGACATCCTTAAAGTGCCTTATTGGAATTCAAATTTATCTATAACTGTTTTTATAGAAATATTATTTTTAACTACACTGCTGGCCACCGTAAATGCAACACCCTGAAGGAAGCATGCAAATAACATGAAATTTACAACATGCATTAGCGGAGGATTAGAATTTGAATGATAAGAATTTCAGCGCAGACACACATCACGCGCGCCTGTGGCGCCAACCTCAAAGCACTATTTAAGGCTTGGAGATTTCGACGATTTCAAGTTCGGCAATTGTGTTTTTCTTCTGGTTTTTTCAAAAAACGATCAGTTATGTTTCGTAGAAAACAGCGATCAGCTTTTGATCAAGTATCTGAGTTCGACAGAGGAAGGATAGTGGCCTATCGAGATTGTGGATTATCTTTCAGGGAAATCGGTAGTCGTGTTGGACGAAACCAAGCAACTGTAATGTTGATATGTGACCGTTGGATGCAGGAGGGTACGACGGACCAACGTGGGCGATAGCATCCACCTCAGTGCACCACTTCACGTGAGGACAGGCAAATTGTGCGCATGGCAGTGACGGATCGCTCAGTCACATCATGAACCATAGCACAACACATTGAGTCTGTAACGCATCATGCATTGTCTGCGCGTACCATTCGACGCCATTTACAGCAGAGTGGTCTGTCCGCAAGACGTCCATTGCTTGGTCTACCCTTGAAGCAGAACCACAGGCTTCTCCGCCGCCAATGGTGCGATGAAAGGAGGATGTGGGCGGCAGAATGAAATGAAGTTGTCTTTACTGACGAGTCACGCATTTGTGTGCAACACCACGATGGTCGGACTCGAGTCTGGAGACACCGTGGAGAGATGATGCTGAACAGCTGCATTATGCACCGCCACACTGGTCCTGCACCGGGTATTATGGTATGGGGCGATATTGGATATCACTCTCGCACTCCTTTAGTACGCATTGCCCGTACTTTAAACAGCCAGCGTTACATCTCCGAGGTGTTGGAGCCAGTTGTCCTTCCTTACCTTCAGGGCTTGGCCACAGCCATATTTTAGCAGGATAATGTGCGACCACAAGTGGCACGCATTGTCCAAAGTTTCTTCGTCAATTACCAGATTGAATTGCTTCCCTGGCCGGCTCGCTCTCCGGATCTTTCGCCGATAGAAAACATATGGTTCATGGTTGCTCGCCGATTGACCCAGATTACACCCCCAGCTGCCACACCAGATCAACTTTGGCAACCTGTGGAAGCTGCTTGGTCTGTTGTACCCCAAGAACACATCCAAAGTCTCTTTGAATAAATGCAGAGGCGTGTGGCAGCGGTGATCTCCAACAATGGCGGCTACTGTGGCTACTGATTCTGGCAGGAACCACACTTCACAGAGGTCTATAAATTTAATCATTTGATACTTGGACAACATGTTATCTACAAAATAAATTTTGTTGTGCTATCTATTGTATTTCTTGGTGTTGCAATTACGGTGGCCATCAGTGTATATTAATCGTAATAATGTATTAGTTAGCGATAAAGCTAATATATATTTAAATAATAACTTTATTAAACAATGTATTGTGAACATGGATATTCTGCTAACTTTCTTTACAATTATATTTCTAATAGTTCTCAGTGATATACAATATGTATTAATAACTATTAATGACATTATGCTTTCAAACTAGTATTTTTAAATAATACAATTATTCATTAGATGGCGCCAAATGTTTAATAAATTAATAATATTTTTATCTAAATGTTTCTTGTAATCATTTATTTTACACAAATATTTATATCAATATTTATTTATTTATGGTTTTTTAAATGTATATATATATATATAGACTTTATATTATTATATCATAATTTTTAACTTTATGCGGTACTGATATTCCTCTGTTGTATTGGCGGGTAACATAACCAGTTGAAATACTCACGAAGTAAGTCTTACTATTTACCTTTTTGCATAGACTTTTTAAATCTATACTGTGAATTCTAATAGGCTATAATTTTATCGTTATATTTTAATAGTATATTGATTCTATTTGTAATATTTAAATTTCTCATAATATTATTCTTTCTTTTCCTCTTGACACATTGTATAGACAAATTACAGGTGTGAAGGTTGGCTCTCCCTAAAACTTGTTTAAACCTGCAATCTTGGTTCCCAAGGCCAGGAGTTTGTTATTGTACTACTGTGCCTAACATTTCCTATCTTGAATAGTTATACTTAGGTTCTATAGCTATCTTTGTATATATATATTTATGGATTTTATATATATGCATATATACAAAATTTTCAATGCAAGTTTAAATTTTTTTTAAAAAGTAGCATATACAATTATGCCTCACGTTTTTTGTTTTGACGATTTTGATTATTTGAGAATTATGTACAAATTGGTACAGAAAATCTTAACTGGTAATCGTAATCTGGGCATAAGTCAAAATTTGAGCAATGTGACCAGATTTTCGAGGTTTTATTATGCCTAGAATTCAAGTAAACAGAAAATAACTAAGAGGTTTGTGAAGTTTTTCCTTTTTCACTCTCTTACAAGAGAAAAAACTATATAAAATATTCCACTGCACCAAAGCGTATTACTTAAATTGTATAAAAGAGTTCCACCAAAAAGTCAAGAATTTCAATATTTGCAGAATACTTTTCGATATTGATGGAATGCAGTGAAACTTTCTTATTCCCCGAGAGAAATCAGGTTTCTATTCATCAGAAATATTTATTTCTCTCTCTGGTAGAAAGAAAGTTCTTTGGGGTTTCTAATACATATTCATGGCCATTATGGCTCCGCCACAGCTTTGAACAACAATTGAAGTAAACCATTTCTTCCTTCGGAAAAGATTTCTACTATGGGCCAACATGACATTTCCGATTTCAAATTGCCTTTGATAGGAGCTCATTTTGTTTGAGATATATTTACATTAAAATGAATAGAAATAATGGAAGTTGATTTGCATGAAGTCTATGTGTTTGGTCTACCTTTAGGAGTAAAAATACTCATAGTTCCTTTTAAGACTTTTTTTTCTGTGTAAATAGTCAATTACGAGCGATCAGAAGATATTTCGTCTGCGAGGTTTTTTTTATTTAAACCCGTCATCGACAAAGATCGACTAAACGATATAGAACAAAACCTTAGGTAATAAACATTTTTGACTGATAGAATTTTGTGATTTCTTTGATGAGAAGAGTGAAGAAGTCTTTTATTTCAGAATTCGTTTTTAAGGAAGTTTTTCTGATATATACAGAGCAGTATTTTGATTGATATATGGCAGAAAAAAAAGTTATTAATTTCTCAAATTTTTATCATTTACACAAGATGTACTTAATCTTTTTTTTAAATGGACGTTTTTGCACATAAAGAAAAAATCCACTGACTCCTCCTCATGAAGAAATTTAATAACTACTCCCATCACCTAAAATATATATATATATATATATATATATATATATATATAACATGACTTCGAGTAATTCTTAAAAATTGACAGGAGCAATGTAAAGTGATACCGTTTATTACATCATATTTTACTCCAATGTTCAGCAAATCATTCTGTACTCTAAGCCATAAGAAGAGACTAGTACTATTACAAGCGTCGATCAGAAGCGAGTGAGCCTTTCGTGCACGTATTTTCAGTGTCCGCCGAAGTTGAAGTCAAAGTACTTAAGTGGGTTGAGTTGTCCTGGTTGGAAGTTTACCCTAAGTGACATATAAAGGGCTGGAGATATTCAATATTCCTTAACACAATAATTTCAAAGTAACACACACACACACACACACACACACACACACACACACACACACACACACACACACACACACACACACACACACACACACACACACACACACACACACACACACACACACACACACACACACACACACACACACACACACACACACACACACACACACACACACACACACACACACACACACACACACACACACACACACACACACACACACACACACACACACACACACACACACACACACACACACACACACACACACACACACACACACACACACACACACACACACACACACAATAATTCCTATGAGTTTAATTTTGAACATGTTTTTAATTTGTTTGTTCTTTCTTGACTTTTAGGACACACGCGCGCGTAAGTAATAACTAGCTATCCACCTAACCGAAGTCTTTCGAACTATATCTATCCACAATAAAAACATCTATCCGTTCACGGAGGTCATGTTGTGAGTTTGCCGCTTGTTATATAAACCGACATTTCTGGAAAATCCTCCCTTTCTTTCTCTTTGTCCTTCTTCATGTAGCCTGCTGCGGCTTGCTTTTGTCTTTAATTCCTTGTAGTGGTATATATATATATATATATATATTATAATAAAATAAAAGTGAAAACGTTCTTAAGCCTACAATGCCAAAGAAGAAAGAAATTTGGAGTTCATGAGACACAACAAATGTAGATACAAAAAAAGTCTTTGTACTAAATATGAGACCTATTATGATTTTTAAAGCTGTCGCTGAATTAAGCCAGTGATTTCGTGTTAAGCAATGCTTTATGGATCTACCTTCCCCGTTCAGCAGAAATTTTTGACATAACAGAATAAAAGAAAATTAGAGCCATGTTGAAAAGTTAAGCCTATTTCTAACACGTGGATGATAAACCTGACAATATAGTAAAATGAAATTTTGAAAAGAGAACAATAATGTATGTCTCAAGCAGAGGAATAATGAAAAAAAATTTCTATAGAAAAAATTAGAATAAAAACTTACATGTAAAAAAAAAAACTTTGAATACCGAATAGCAACCTCCTACGCTAAGATCCCACGCGAAATGGTGTTAAAATTTGGAACATCAATAATGTATGTCTCAAGAAGAAATATATATATATATCCCTTTTTTAAACCTGCAATCGTGGTTCCTAAGGCCAGGAGTTTGTTATTGTACTCTACTGTGCCTAATATTTCCCACCTTAATTAGTTATACTTAGGTTCTATAGCTATATATATAGATATTTATAGGTTATATAGAAATATATATATATGTTGGCATAAATATTTTAGGTAAGTTACCTTTTTCTTGTAATGGATTTAGATATTCTATCCATTATTTTCAAGAGGATTTTGCTCAGTAATATTAACAGAAAAGTGGAAGGTTGGCAGGCCAAAAAGCATTTTCAATCCCACTTTGATATAAAATATTTTATATATAAGAGCTGTCTTAAGTCAGAAATGTTTATAGTACTCTGTAGCATATATATATTTATATAAATTTAAATTCTATAATTTTTTTAATTTCTAATATATCTTTTGTAAAATCTTATGTCTGGTTTATCATACAATTTTGGTTTCTTTCAGTATTGATGATATTATTGATTATTCATCTCTCTATAGTAGAGAATTTTTATACTACATACATATATATATATGTCTGCACTTTCAAAAATTAATTACAAAAAAAAAATCAAATAAAGATATTCATTAACGGTTTTTCTTGGTTCCAGACAAAATATCTTCTAAATATATCTTTTCTCAAGACTTTTGAAAAAGATCATAATGAGCTTTATAGGGTTCCAAAAGTAAAACTCTTTTGCTTAGATTTACTATATTGGAAATGTTTTCCTTTATTTATTAAACAAAAATGAATAAGTGTTACGTAAAAATGGATAAAATCACTTAACTTCTTGACTACCAGACTGCACTTTCAAGTATCCCTAAAAATCTTAAAATACTGAACTTGACTTTACGACGCATATTTCGCGTTTTTCCTTTTCACTCTTACTAAGGCGGACGTTCGTCCGAAATTCGTTTCACTTTCTAAAGTTTGTACATATTTTTTTTTTTTTGCTGTTTATCTTTACTTTTTCTTGCCAATATTTTATCGTTGTTAAATTTCAATGAAAGTGATACTGAATGAGAATATATATATATATATATATATTTATTGGAAACGGATGAATACTGACTCTGTGATACGGACATATCTATTTGTGATGAAGAAGATGAACAAATGGAGCAAACTTGAAAGTACAATTATGTAACGTAACTGGAAAAGCTTTTTGATCTAAGGAATATTTCGAGCAATTTCACAAAAAATTGTTATATAATTTTCCTATTTATTTAAGGTATCCGACTACGTTTGGAACCGTGATTTTAAAAAAACGCATAAATGGATAATTTTTATGATATTTAGTGTCACTTACATTAGAATACATGTATAAAACTGTTTTAAGGCCATTTTGACAAAAAAAAATTTATTTAAATACAATATTTCGGCAAAAAATTAACTTAGAATAACCTTTTTTCAAAATGCTTTCCTTTTGTGAAAAATGCTTCTTTTATAATAATATTTTGCCTGTATATAGCTCAGACCTCTGTACAGAGGCTCAACTATGGTGTTTGAAAAATTCACATTATTTTCACAGTTACAACCAATTGAAATAATTAGCGGCGGTTTTTTCTTAAAATTTCTCCCCTCTGTTGTCATAAAAAAAAGAAAAATCCACTTCTAAGTTATATATTTCAAAAATTCTAGTTGAGCCTCTGTACAGAGGTCTGATCTATATACAGGCGAAATATTATTATAATAGAAGCATTTTTCACAAAATGAGAATATTTTGAAAATGGATCATTCTATGTTCATTTTTTGTCAAAATATTGTACTTAAATATTTATTATTGTAATACTCTTCTTAAAACAATTTTATATACATTTTCTAATCTAAGTGACACTAAATATTATAAATATTATCCATTTATATGCTTTTCCAAAATCACAGTTCCGAACGTAGTCGGATACTTTAAATATATCTCAGACATTTCGAATCGTAACTTTTATAATTTCATACAATTCCAATAAAAGAAATTTTACTTTATATTGTTTCCTGAGCTGGTTACACTTGTTGTACATGTAAATATACCATGTAACCGCATAAGGTTACAATGGGACTTTACCCCACGCATATCATTTATCTTTTAGTAGTTACATGATACTCAAGAAATTAATAAGACATGTGAATAATTTTATTTTTGTGATATTCCTTGAAGAGGCTGCAAGGCTTTTGTGTGATTGTGGATTTAATAATTTGAATAGATAAGACTTTTGCATGATTTTCTTTTTATCTTATTTTGAATAATTTATCTAACACGTGTTTTTGAAGCATTTTTAAAATTCTGTTATAATGGAATAATGTGATTTTTTTCTTCTATTAAATGAATCCTACATTCCGAAAAAAAAAATCTTAGATTTAGATTATTTTCTAGAATTGTTTGCAAGTTTCCAGATGTGATATAATCCTGGTTGACTATGAGACTTTTTTCACTGCTAAAATAAGGAATCCATGATTTTTATTACAGAATATTTTTAAGAGGCGATATGCAAAATATATTTTCTTTATATACTGTAAAATCATGGAAGCATGTTTTATAGATACAAAATTGTAGACATATATTTCAGGGAAAAATTCTACAGAACATATGTAATGAATAATTCAAGATCACATAGCACATGCATTTTAGTTATTCAAGAAGTTCAGTTGTGGATAGAAAAATCATCACAGAAGGGTGAAGCAACGTATGAAAAAGTCAGTAATGCTTGCAATACCAAATGGAGATAATGAGGTACATTTTTATATTTGGTGTAGGAAAGACGATCTAATGACACTCGAAATTTATTTTTTTTAAAGATCTTTAAATTAAATTTCATGTATTAACTCCTCCCGGCTTTTTCGAGAAGAGCTTGGACAGGCGGAACGTACCATCCTTGCTCATCCCGAGTGTAGCTCGGGCACTGCAAAAATTTACATTGTGGAATCGGTCTTTCCCGAATTATTTCAAATGTGCTTTTTATGGTTTCGAATAATTGCAAAATAAAATTCTGTAGAATTTTCTGCAAAAAAGGATGTCCTTCTGCTGAGCACTCTTCTTCCCATTTGTCTGCAAGACACTTTGTTGACTACATTACTCCAACAGAGAAGAAAACTAATCCAACAAGACAGTGCATTGTTTTCTGCTGAAAGAGAGACAGCGAAGTAAGGATGGTGATCTGAGATCTAATAATCGAAGAATCGATTTCTCGGGCCAAAAAATCAATTTTTTAAATCGATATACAGTATTGAATCGATTCAGTGAATCGATATTTCATCCTAGAAAATCGACAATGCTTTTTTTCTGTTTTGGTAAAACCATAAAATTATTTACAATTAGTTGCATACACCGGAATATTAGTGCTTAAACGGAGAATTTAAATACTATTTATTGCAGGCAGTTGTGCACCGAAGTATCATCCAATACTTTACTGAAAGGACAGAAAAACTCTATCATCACGTTCACTCAATAGCCATGATGTATATGAGTATCGTGGGATCATTCCTTGTGAGCGCCTTTTTGATTGCTGGCAAAATCGCAAGTCATGAGCGGAACCGCTAGTAGATTTGACAGACTGTTATTTTTAAAAAGCTTAGATATTAAGCATTGGGAACTATAAGTTATATTAACTATTTTCTAAACTTTTTAATGTAACAAATACATTTAGAAAATAAATGTCTTCTTTTATACCTTATACTTTGATATGGTAATAAAATTAATTGTATGTCGAATTCCCTGATTTTACTGATGAGAGATCGTTTTTTATGGTATCTCTTCTTGTTTTTCATAAAATGGATTTGTATTTACATTGTAAATGCAGACCTGAAAAAGTCGATTTTGCAGAAATCGATCTTTTAGACCTCGATTTTTTGTGACTCGATTCATCAGCTTACGATTCGAATCGATTTAAAAATCGATCTTTTTAGGAAAGAATCGCCATCCCTATAGTGAATGGAAGTAGAGAAGCAAGATTCTACCTTACAGATTGCGATGGTGGGTTGTGTGCAGTACCGTGTTTTCGAATTTATTATATACGATCAAATTTTGATTAAAAGTAATAAGTTCAAATGCCTAAGCAAAACTTAAGAAAAATTGGAAGTTCAAATATAATAAAGGACACGGAGGATTTGTTTTGGAACTCACATACGATAAACCAAACATTTATATTTTTTTTAAAGTGAAGAGAATGACAAATAACTTTGTTTTTTCCTTTTAAGCATAATTTAATCATTAATCAACCGAAGTATTTAAGATAATTTATTGATAAGCATATTTATCATGCAAAATTAAAAAGCGCAGGAAATTTATTACTTGAAACAATACCTCTTATTACTTTTCTAAATTTTCAGTTTTTTCCTTCTAAATTTTGGTCAAGTCTCTTAGTGAAAAATGCTAGATGCCCCAGTCTTCAACTATTCAGTAACCTTTTTTTAGATTGTATGTTTTTTATCCAGTTATTGAGAATAATAAAAAATAAATAAATGCTACGATATTTTTAACAGAAAATGTTTTCTTTTAGCAAAATGTGTACCGTGTCCTAAAACTAATAAATGTTTAGTTGGACTTTCACAAGACAAAGAAACATTATCGTCAAATTAATTTGTGTTCTGTGTTTTCTTTCATAGGAATTTCAATTATAAGTTTAGAAAAAGAAAGGGATATTTAGGAAAAAGGCGCAATTATTAAGCACGATTGATTTAGTCTTTTTAAAAATGCCATCATGCATAAAAAAATTCTTTATTCTTCGACTAAATTAATGGAGAAAAAATATTATGGCTTCATAAATTTTACAGAGAGAGGGAGAGAGAAAGTAGGCAGAATGTACAAAATAAATATTTAACAAATGAGTGAAAAGTATTTGTACTTTTCCGTTTCGGCGGTACAGGCTATAAAGTCACCAAAAATGGTACAACCGACGTCAAATGGAATATTTTCGCTGGTAAACTTTTACCACCACATTTTCGAAACAAATCATGGACTTTTTTAATGAGTAATGTATTTTCAGGCTATATCGGAAATAGATTAAAACCCTATGAGGACTAATATGTATTGTTATTTTCTATGTGTATATTGTATATTGTCGCCGAGAACGCCAACTTGGCGAGATATGTGCCAGCGAAACGGAAAAGCACCAAATTAAACTAATTAAATTGTAACGCACTTACTCAACATAAAAATAATTTTGCTGTTACAATTCGCTTTATTCATATATATGTTGGTCTTTTCTAAATGAATTTAATTACTATGAAATTTGAATATAACTCTTTTAAGATTAGATACTTTAAGAAATAAATTTAATTTATTTTTATAGAAATGTGTGTGTACTTTTTAAAACAACATTATTATTTTAACATTAAAAGAGAGAGATATATATTATATTCAGGGAATGTAACTAAAGCGCAAGTTATATACATAAGAATTTTTTTTGAAGAAACTTTTTCATGTACATAATGTATATATTTAAATTACTTAAGAAAAATAAATGTATTTCATTTAAAACATCAGCTTTGCTTAAATATTGATTCGTTAATATTCTTTCTGTTTATCGACTGGTATTCTAAGAAATTTTATGCATTAATTATTTGCTATTACTTTTATGCCTTTTCTGTTTTGGTAAGAATCTCCCCAATGCATCTAATATTTAATTTAATTCTTTACATAATTCATAATATAGTTAGTTACAAAATTTTTTCTTTAAAGTCGCATCTATTTTTCAAAAAAGCAAAACAATAGAGTCTGTATTGTTGGGAGACAGTTTGTTTTTAAAGATTTTTATTTCACTTTGAAAAATATTTATAAGGGTTATTTTATATGCATAGTGCACAGATTAATTATTTATAAGACTTTTTTTTGTGGTTTTTATATATAAATTTATTCAATAGGAGTTTACTTCTGACATTTTTAAAGCAATGTTATTACAGCAAAAAGCAATTATGTTTGTTGTTCAAAAGTTGTAAATTATTTATTAAAATTAATAAATCCTTTACTAACTTGAAATTGTATCAGTCAAAATCACATTTTACATTCATTATTTTAATAAAAGCATCATATTAAAATTTTGTAATACCAGGATATATATATATATATATATATATATATATATATATACCTTTTAAAACTTATAGAATATGAAATATATATATATATATGTATATTTCATATTCTGTAAGTTTTAAAAAGGTAACAATTATACTACCTATTTTGAACTGTTGTTTATACTCACATTATGAAATTTTATGAATTCGAAAAATATATCCTATACCAAAATAGAATATACTAATACATTTTACGTTCATTATTTACCGTCTTACAGGCATTTTTAATCTATAAATTTGAAAGTACAGTATGGGGTGGTGGTGGAGAGTGGAAACTTCCTCGTTTGAAAATGCAATAAAACACACTACACGTTACATTCGACTCTGCCATACAACATTAGATTTTTGAATTTACACAGTTTTAAACACAATGTCTTTTGAATGTTGTCCTCCATTATCAATACATTAATGCAGTCAATTTTGAAAACTTTGAGTCACTTTTTCAAGCATATCGACAGGGATATTGTCCATTTCGGAGTGGATGTTGTACCGTAGTTATTCGAGGGTCTTGGAGCTATCTTTGTAAAACTGGGACTGAAAATAAGCACACAGGAAGTAACCAGGAGGGATAAATCAGTTGAACTTGCACGCCAGTTTATGTCCCCTCTCAGGGAGACCAGTCATTGGGAAAAGGCTGTTCTTAAAACATCCAAGGAAACCCTGAAGGTGTGGGCTTTGGCCCCATCTTGCTGTAACTACGTTATATGATCCTTTCAAGAAAGGGATGAGTACGTAGTAAGCATAAGAAGCATTGTTGGATCATTGACACACTGTCTAAATCGACACACGAACTCGTCCCAGAGTTTCAGGTATTCCAATAGTCGTCGAATGTCCTTTCCTTTCTTTGGTGACATTCCTCGTTGCTCGGAAGGTACCCATCAACATTAAAACACTTTTCTGATCAGGAGGAACACTACTTCGAGGAGGGAATATCGAAGAGACGACGAAAGGCACGTTGCACTGCAATCACCGACTGACCGTTCGAGAAATACGCCTCCACGGCAAAAGCACCCTACTGCCACGATCTTAACATATTTGAGACTGAGACGGGCAGAAACACAAGTATCCTATTCCAACCCTTCCCCTGAACCTCTCCTTACTCCTCTCTACTCCCTACGAAAATTACTGTAACTTGTTCAAAAAAGAAAGTTTCCTCGTCCCAGCCTGTATATTATTAAAATGAATAATTACTTAAGTCAAAAATTTCTTTTGACTGTTGTGCTTTAAAAATGGATGATGTACTTGCTTATATTTAGGTAAATAGACATAACTATTGAGAAATGTTTATAAATATTACTTTTATTTTTAATGTTATGGAATATGACGATTTCTCTTCAGCAAATCAAATATCTGTTTTTGAATCATACTAAAATAAAAGTCGACAAACAAGCGGATATTTTTCTAAGGCTTTTTCTTTTTCAAATATATTAAAAATACAATAAAAATCAATTAAATATAATAAAAAGTAATTGTAAGACCTCCAAAATTTAAATTCAATTGCTTAAAAGTGTACATTTTCAAAATTTTTAATTCCTTTCAAAATTCAGAAAACTTAAATGGATAATTTTACCGCGCGCATTTTAATTTAAATTTCTGTACTTTCATCTCATTCCTTTAGTCACCCTTAATCAGTATACTTTTCAAAGAAATAAAATTTTGACACTTCATTTTGTTTTATTTTTTTATAAATGATCCAGCAATTGGTTCATAGTAACGGCCGAAAACGAATATCTTATAATATAAATCTTATAATATTTATCATACGTTTTATCGAAAAAAAAAACTATCGAGAAATACACGGAAGTGCTTATGCATCGCCTACATTTCATAAATATTTTCAGTAGCAAAATAAATAAATAAATAAAATAAAATAAAATAAAATGCATGTGATTTTTATAGGAATTTTGAAGATGCAGTCGATATACTTAGGAAGTGTTGTTGGGCTAGAAATAGGATCATATTTATAGTAGTTGATTAAAAAAATATATCACAAGCTTCAAAAAGCGATACTACACATAAAAATATTTTTGTGTGGGAAAAAGTGTCCTGGGTGAAAAGCGAAACGTATAGACACTAGAGAGCTTTTTCTCTTTAAAAAGCAAGCAGCTGCATAGTAAATGCATAGGCGTTATTATTATTATTATTATTTTTGAAATATAAGACCAGGAACCTAGGGAAAAAAAATTTTTGTAACTCCACTATAAAATCCCTTGTGACTCAAAGCAATTTCTCCCAACTGCAAATTTTGAGCTGTGTAAATTATGAAAAATCCTGCCTGCACTTTTCTAAAATGCTGCAATTTTTTCGTCTAAGAATTTCAATTCAGCCTGATGAAATCTGTAGATATCGCTAGAACATTGTAGCTGCATGCTGTTGTCAAAGTATCTGATGTCTTCTTAAAGATCAACTTTTTATTTAAAATTTGAGGCCAGGATTAAGAGAGTATTAAGAACATTGATGGTTGCTTTTTTGAGTAATTACTCGAATTACTTGCAAATATATTTCATTTTTTACTTTCTGTGAATAATAGTTTTTTTTCCACCTCCTCAATTTCAATACCAAAAGCGGCCAGTAGTACACATTAATTTTATTTCCGATTCATCAAGCTAGTATTGCAATATTGTATAGTGTGATGCGTATCTTATTTATTTAGACCATATTCGTCGCAATAGGTTAGTCACTAATGTTGTTTCACTTTTTGTCCTAGCCTACTGTTTACGTGATTTCAACTACAAGTACCACAACACAATTTAGTTGACTTCTTTTTTTTTATAATATGATGCTATGAATTTCAATACCGAATTTAGTATTCTTGGAAGCCTTCTGCAGGTACTGTTATGCTTTTAATAACATAAGCGAACATTCGAAATTCATCCATTTAATTTCTGGAACACATATTGTATATATATACTGACGGAAAAAATAATCTCAACACCAAGGAAAAAATATTGTAGAGTAACGCAATTTGGACGATGCAATTGTCTAGTTAATATGTTTAATTGATCAAATTTTCAAGTTCACAGGTTAATTTAAGCTAAAAATGCATTTCAAACAGAAATGCTTTTATATTAATAACCGGTGTAACTTCTAGAATTTTAAATGCAAGCCTGCAAGCGTGCATGCATTGTGTCATACAGGTCACTTTGTGGTGTGGAATTCCAAGCTTGTTGTACTTGTGTCAAAGCTGGGATGGTAAGTGCTGGCAGTGGATGATGCTGGATTAGTCATCCAATGATATCTCATACGTGCTCAATTGGTGACAAAACCGGTGATCTTGCAGGCGAAGGTAACATATCAACACTGTATACAGCACGTTGCATTACAACAGAGGTGTGAGGGCGATCATTATCCTGTTTAAAAAACTCCCCTTTGAATGCTGTTTTTGAATGGAAATACTATAGTTTGAATTTCCAGATTGACTAACAAATTTCCTGTCAGTGTGTTTGGGATAAGCACGAGAGTGCTCCTGCTGTCCTAGAAAATTGCCCCCCAGACTATGACTCCAGGTGTAGGTCCAGTGTGTCTAGGCTGCAGCCAGTTTGGTCTCAAGCATTCCCTTGCACAAATGCAGAACTTGCTTTCATCAGAAAACACAACAGATCTCCACTCTGTTCTCTAATGAGCTCCAACTTGACACCACTGGCGTCGCAAATGGAAATGGATTGATTCAGTGGAATACGTGCTACAGGGTGCCGGCTCAGAGCTGTCCTTGAAGTAATCGATTTCTAACCGTTCTTTGTGTCATTGTGGTACCAATTGCAGCTCGAATTTCTGCCGCAATCGCACTACGATGCACCATAGCCGTACATCGAATACGGAGGTCTTCTCGCTCAGCAGTGTCACGTGGCCCTCCGGAACCAGGTCTTTTAGAGGCATTACCATTTCTTGATCACATTTCTCAACAATCACGCACAGTGGATACATTCCAGCCAAGTCTGTCTGTAATATCGTGGAAAGAAAATCCACCTTCCCATAGTCCTATCACACGACCTTGTTCAAATTGAATGGTCTGTTGATAATGGCCACTTCGTTTTCTTAAAGACACTATTAGATAACCTCAACTCAATACGTCAAGTTTCACAGATAAATAACTCTCACGAAATTCACAGCATGCATTTAAAGCAACCCTTATTTGCTAATTGTGAGTGGTGCTTCACAGGCCACACTTCAGCGGTAAGCGTTAAATTTGAATCTATGTGATCTTTCAGATGTATAAACACGCCTACCAAATTTCGTTTATCAAACACAAGTCTTTCGTGATGTAGAGATTTTTTCCGTTAGTGTTGTGAGAGGTTTTCACCTTTTCTTGGGCAACTAGATATGTGGGAGGTAGGAAGAAACTCTCACCATGATCCATTCAATCTTTATTGATAACACAATAAAACGACACAAATCCAATTAACAACAGTAAGAGAATGTCTCGGTGCTAACCGCAAAAGTGGAACAACGACGTTAATACAGGAAAGATTAGGAGATTATCAAACTCGATCCTTACTTTATATAAGATGTAATCTATCATTCGATTTAATCTAATATCAATTCAATCTCATCGAACAATCGTCCCTTTAAAGCTTTCTCCTAATATGTCTAATTCACAATAATTCAATAATGATACCTGTCAGTAATGATCTCATCTGATTTCTGGTTTATCTACTCTCCTACTCTCCATTCTAGTTAGAAAACTTCAACTATATATGGTAAATTAATTTGAAAATCATGATTTTCTTCTTCCGAAGAGTTGGTTGTGAATAACGCAAATCGATAGCCCAAAGATTTCTCAAGATGATTAGAGGAAGGATCGCGAATATATCCGTCACTGTGTATATATTGAGGGAGAGATTCTATAAATTCATATTTTAATTCAAGTAAATATCTAATAATTTCTTAATTGGATGATAATGTTATTTGAGATGGATTACACATTGTTTATTTACTTTTAGCTCATCATTTTCAGGTGTTTTTGCGATAAATTTTTTTTTAAAAGAAGATTTTAGTTTATTTTAAAAGGCATTCAGAGAATAGTCCGAGAATGCATATTTGTACATTAATAAAGAAACGAAACCAGTTTTGGAAAATGATCATCGGTTAAGCTTTGCTATTTTCATTCGCTTTTAGGTTACTTTTCCTTTTAAATATTTTATGAAAATTAAACCATGCCATCAGAATAAATTTATCACCTTATCTTTGGAGCGCAGATGTTTAATACTTCATTAAAATTTTTAATAGTGCACTTTGATGCCTGAGAAAGCCTCATGGCCATGATCCCAATCTCATGCACGGCGTTGTTGAGTTTTTCACGGATTCGAGTTTTAATTCCACTGAAAACTCGACATGTATAGAGACTGATGTATGTTAAATCTGTTTGGTTAAAGCCCTCACGTTAGCGGGGTGTCGAAATTTGGAAAGAAGGGTTGTAGCACAAGTGCCCTTCTCGTCACATGACCGGGGTTCTATGTAACAATGTCTATTACCAATAACTTTCGTACGCCAATAAACATTTTCTCTATAATTCTTTGATAAATGAAAGGTTTTCATGCATCAAAAGTTTTCCACTAAATATACATTATTAAAATATATGTATAGAACGTGTACTTATTAAAAGTGATGTTAGAGAACCCAAATTGAATAATTTCATTCACGGAAATAAAATACGTATCCTAAAAGATAATTATATGGCTATAAGAAACTTTTTAATAAAATATATACTTGATGATACAACTCTTTTTGTTATATTGAAGTTCATATTTCATTTAAAACAATCAAAAATATTCTTTAGTAAATAAATTTTTCAACTCTTTACTTGTAATAAAAATACTAATAAAAACTTCATCGCTCACGCATTTTTTTAACAAATAAGAAAACTGGCTTTGCAAAATAGAGAATGATCTATGAATTTTACACGGAGTAAACATTACATTATACCTCAGATAA
Organism: Trichonephila inaurata madagascariensis; assembly: GCA_019973955.1. Classification (NCBI taxonomy): domain Eukaryota; kingdom Metazoa; phylum Arthropoda; class Arachnida; order Araneae; family Nephilidae; genus Trichonephila; species Trichonephila inaurata. The sequence continues at coordinate 26,862 of BMAV01022780.1, forward strand.
GAATTTTTTCATATTAAAATAAACATACTTAAATAAAAATTACAACGCGTGAATTAAAAGCAACATCAGGAAAATTATATTGTAGTGCATTTTTATAAAATGATTAATATTGAATAATGTATGTCTTTAAAAAAAATCAACAGCACTGAATATTACAGCTTTTTTTATGGATTAAAAATTAAGACACACTGTCTTATAATGAAAGAGGAGAAGTATATAAATATTAATTAAGTTTCATCGATACATCGAAGACGTTTAAGTAATGACATATCGGATATAGCTATTGTTATGAAAATAAATGATTATTTAAGAAAAAAATGAAAAGAATTAAGGGAAAATTCACACCACAAAGGCTTTCTATTTTAATATTTATAGTGGGACGTAGTAAATAATGAGCTGCTACTTGAATATTCAATGCCATTTTATAGAAAATCTAAAAACGTTGTCGATGACACCATAAAACATTAATGACAGAAAAAAAACTGTAAATAAAGTATGCAATTATTTTTTTCTACACCAAGTATGCTTTAAAATATTACAAAGATAATATATTGCCTCTTAAAAATTCACAAGTAGATAACAATATTTTAGAATAAGAAACAGCACCTTTAAATTTCCATAAATTATTCTTGACACACAATATTGCCCTTTGTAATCTTCATGCGGAAGGTTGAAAAAAAAAGATTGTAATAAATCCTTTTAAAGTATTACTACGTTCAAATCCCTAAGGATAAATAGTTGAGGTATATAAAATTTATTGTACCAAAATTTGACTAAGCTATATTTTACATCAAAGGTGTTATTTATAATTAAAATACGTACAACACTTAACGGTAATTAATATTTTAAAGCTGAATAGTAAGCACTTAATAGTAAATAATATTTATTTATTTCCATGCTTATTTGTAATGAATAGATGATGGATATTTAACATTTAAAATGGTGGCTTGAAATTTAGGTACACAAAAAGTTAAGCACTGTTAATGAGGTTACTAATAGTTATGAAAATATTCTGTAAAAAGGAAATAATACCACACATTGTATAACTTACCATAAATTCTGCAAATATAGTAGTTTCAGTATTAATACAACTAAGTATAATTAATTAAATTTTTAACATGTGATAGAAAAACAAAATTGAATTTAAAAATAGAAGACCAAGAGCACGTATTTGGCGCAGTTTCTAATTAAAATATCAAACTTTCAAAAATAAATTATAAGATTTTATAACAAAGGGGTAACGAATTAATTTAAAACGTAAATTAAACAGTGAATTTCATAAAACATTTATAGCAGGAAAAATTTCAGTAATCCAGTAATTAATTTTTGTTGCTATCATTGGAAACACAAAGGTGTTTTTGCACGCAGCATATTAAAAAAATACTTTGTTATATAATGCTGTTTTAAAATACATACAAGGACACTATTTTCTTTATAAAAAGATTATATTGGCATACATTTGTGAAGATTTTATCAACTAGTTTATATATAGAAGGTGAGCTAGTAAGAAACATTCTTGAGATAGATTAGGATTTTATAATCGTCTTTAATGCGCTCTATCTCAACTTTGAATTTTAATAATTACGAAAAAAGTATACTTTTTTTTTGAAGAGATTACTTCTTTAGGCGTGTTTTGCTGAAGAGTAAATCTAAATTAGCGTCAGGTACGGTTGCGTTACACTCAATTGAGATTACTTGGCAACAGTCGACCAGAAAGGAAGCAAACCAGAATTAATTGTAAAAAAGTACAATACCTCTCCTTTTGTTTGCTTAGAAATTTTAAGAAAAGTAAACGGCTCTAAGAGCATAACTTTTCCCGGCCTCAAATACAATAAGGCGTTATATAAGTTATATAAACGATATATATATATATATATATATATATATAAGTTATATCGCAACGGTATAGGCGACATTATATGAAAGGAAGCACATGGTTGCCAATTCATCACGTACGATACAAGGGAAATTATGGTTGCCAACTTGACGAGTTATATTCATCTTTTGCATTGTTGTGATAGTATGTAAGTACCACATAAACATATATATTATATAAATATAATCTACATATGTATTTTACATATAAATATTTTTGAATAATTAGACTCATAATAGAGTCGGACCTCTATATAACGAAGTCGCTAAATCCAGAAAAAAAGTTCGTTATATAGAAAATTCGCTATACAGAGGTTTAACCTTCAATTTTCTTTATAATGACACAAAAAAATATTTTAAATTCATAAACACTATAAATGAAGAAATGTAATTATTCATACCTTTTCGAAAATTAATATATATTTGTTTTATATATTTTACCTATCAAAAGAAAGAAAAGAAAATTGCAAGGAAATTTTCTTGACGTCTTTATCCACTCCCTGAAGAATTAATTTTTTTTCTTTGATGCTCAAGCATTTACGTTTTTGTTATTTTCGAGCTGCTAGAATCGAAGTGACCAGTACGGCTGATCAACACTAAAAATGAACGGAGACTAGTTAAAAGATTCGGAGACACGAGACAACTGCACTCAGGGTGAAAGGGAAATATCGAAGATATTTCCAGTGAACTGGACAATGGGGGTTAAAGGTTGCCCTTCTTGGATAAAATGCCCAGAATTCTATTGCTCTCGTCAAGTTAGGCATTTAATAAAACCAGTTCAGTATTTATGACCCCCATAAAATATGTTAAAAGAGGGAATATTTTGAAATGTCGAGAAATACTTTAAAAATAAAGGGGAAAAAATAAAATCCCACAAGAGAAAAGTTCGTTACATATTACTTCGCTATTGGGGAGGTTATTTTACAGAAGAAAAAGTGATTTAGAATACAGTGTCAAGTAAATTTATTTATAGATATATTTCTATTTCTAATTAAATTTATTTTATCTTGGATTCATTATTTTATTTAAATTCCTTTTCATTTTGTAAGTTTATTTTAAAAAAATGTTTTATAAAAAAGAAAAGAAAAAAAGATTAAGCTCTTATTTTAATTGCAATATATCGATTAATTATATAATCATCCAGTTTATTTACTTTGTAATATATTTCTATTTGATTTTATCTATTCTTAACTTTGTTCACTATCGTTTTTAAAACTTCCTTTATTTAGTTTATTTTTAAAAAGTCTTAGTTGTTTTGTTTAATTGTAAAATATAAATATCCAGGTGGCCGCCACGATTTTTTCCTTCTCGAATAGTCGATTCATTTCTTTTAAGTCTGTTTTGTGTTTAGGGTGTTTGGAAGGTTGAATTTTCGATCTCCAGTAATTGTATTTTACACATGTAAGTTTTTAAATTTTGTGCATTAAAGTATTCCTCTCTCAACGAGACATTCATTATTGTTCTCTTTTCTTAGCTTCATTTTAATATATTATCAAGGGTTTTCTTCCTCGTGTTGTATTGAAGCAACTTTTCAACTTTTAACCTATTATGTCGAAAGTTTCTGCTGTGCGGGGAAGGTTAGGATCCATAAAGCATTGCTAACCTAATTCACTGGCCTAATTCAGCGACGGCTTTAGAAATCATAATAGGTCTTCAGTTTAGTCCAAAGACTTTTTTGTATCTACATTTGTTGTGTCTGGTGAATTCCAAATTTCTTCCTGCCTTAGCACTGTAGGTTTTAATACTTCTTCACTTTTATTTTATATTAATATATATATATATATAAATATATATATAATGTATAATTATTTAAACATTTCCTTTTACAGAAAATGGATAAAGCAAACAAATCTTTCAATTAATAGGCACGAAAAGGAGAACTATTTAATGTCCGTATGTAATGCAACCAAACAATTGGATTATCTTACCCAGAATGAATCAGAAGTTTTCACTTTTGTCATGTGGTCATTAGCACACACACAATTTTTTATTTTCCCATTTTTCATGTAATAAAATGAAGGAACATAATGCTAGAAATGATTAATTTACGACATGAAGCAGCCCAAGATGTCTTTTCTCCTTTCCATTTAGGTGAGACTTATAAAGAGAATCAAGCAGCAATCAATAAAATTGATGTTCACGGTTATTTTTTTGTTCTACTCATTGATTTACACCTTCTCAGAAGTTTTATGGGGAATGCAGACCGTTATATATACTATGCAAATTTACAGAATTTGTGTTGAACCAATAAGAAGAAAGAGAAAAGAGGTGTGGGAGAAGTAAGCTCCATTATGAGTGTAAAATTAATTTAATATAGAACCAAAATTAAAATCGCCTGCTTCGCACGTAATAAAGGAACAAATGCTGCATGAATTCTATCAGGATGTATTTGATCATTCAGCCTATAATACCAATTTTGCACCCTGAAACTCTTTTTTTTCAGTTTCTTGCAATTCGACTAAATTCTTTTTACAGATCGCATTTTTCGAGTTTCAAAAAGTAGAACGGGCGTATCAATCAGTTGAAGTCGTTTTCTGCTGATTAACCAAATCCTACCATTGATTTGTGGCGGCGGTAGCCTAGCGGTCAAGGTCAAGAAATCATGGCCGGTATGTCATGAGTTTGAACCTAGTGCCACTGAAGACTTGAGGGGTTGATATACATAAAAGCTGTTGGAGATCGAACGTTCTTCACGTTGATCAAGTAAAAATAGGAAGTTTTGGAGGAGAGGTCACGTCACCTCATCCGCCAACAAAATGTTTTCCAGAAGTACCGAAGGTGCGTCACTATAAGCCCTCGAATAGCTGAACAGTGCATGACGTTAATATTCCTTTCATCCCTGACTCACACCCATACTGATTTACGGCGAAATCTTCTACGATGTTGAATATTACAAAAAGAAAAAACTGTGGTATAACAAGTGAGTTACAGTTCGGATTATTCTTATATCACGACATAAGTTTAAATATTTCCAATAAATACTTCTTTTCAGCTTCGTTTTGTTACTATTTGAGGACAACACAACTTTTTTCTTTTTTTCTAAACCATAAGAGTATGTTAACATTTATTTAAAGAGTGATTCATAGCAAACTGTTATTAAAATAAAGATCTTGAGTTAACTTTTTTCACATTCATGTTCGAGGAGCTCTAGTTATAAACAACTCTCTTTTAAAAGAACTTAAGAGGAGTTGAAAACCTCTCTCTCTCTGTATACTGACAATGTTTAATTGGCTATTGTCGATGTACCTTTTCTCAAAGTCTGTTATATGTATATGCTTGAAATTTTTCATACAATTAAAAAACATCTTTATCATTATACTGAAAAGAGCTTTTGACTAATTTTAAATTTTTAATAATTTATGAAATATTTTATCAAACATTGCAAAATTTGTGTGTAACCCATTTTTCACATAAAAAATTCGTAAAAAATAAATTTTTGAGTTTTTTACAAAACGCTCATTTCAGTATATACTAGCTATTTATAAATATATCATAAAAAATTTACATACCTGTGAACAGTAGTTTCTCAGAAAAGGTACATCTAACATCAAAATTTACATTTCGAGATAAATTGATTTTAATGTATACAGCGAAACTTCTAATCGGCTAGGAAATAAAAAAAAAAAAGTCTAAATTTTCAATAAAAGATACATGTTTGGGTTTATTTCAGATGTTCAACTTTAAAGCACAAACGAAGTACTTTGTTTTCATTTTTCGCCATTCAAATGGGCGTGGCCCAGTTTCAACGATTATTTAAAAATAGGGTTTAAGTACTTCTAACTACCCTAGAGGTTAAAGAAAGGTATTTTTAAAAATGTTAAAATCTAATCAATTTGAAAATGTAAAAATCTCAAATTGTCAAAAAAAGACGATTTTAGCTTCTTAACACGCCTTAAACCTTACATGAAAATACACATTGCGTATTAAATCACTTAACGATCTTTATCTTTGGTAGCTTCAAATTTTGAATGTGGATGTTTTCTAGAAGAGGCATATTTAATTTTTCTGAGTAAGCATTATTAATTCATTTAGATATTAAAAGATTGATTTATATATAATAGATATTACATGTTTCAGGACCTACTAATGCTTTATATTAGTGTAATATAAGGTGAATCTGTCGTAAATTATTATAAATTACTTGAACTACTTAACAGCACTTAGAAATATTGCAGCTCATTAGCAGTGAATCATTTGTATTCACTCTATGATGTTGGGACTTTATTGCAATTAAATGAATGCAATATACATATTAATGATGTGAGAACTTAAACTTAACTGAATTAGGAAATTGTGTTTAGGAATCACGTATTTGCTTAAAAGATTAACCAAAACGTTTTCATTGTGAGTAATTAAATCAGTAATTTTAAACTTTATTATGTACTCTATTTATGTAGACAATTACATATTTAAGTATATATAAAGGATTTCTGTTCATCAAGCTTAACATTTGGTTTACCGAAAAACAAAATATTTGAAAGCTTTTCTATGGGCATTAAATAAAATATTCACCATTAAGTCGAGCAGTTGTAGATAGATCAAAATAAAAGAAAAAAATATAGCATTAATACTAACTTAAGAATTGCATATAGTAAATGAGCATAGAATGGTGTAAGCCAGTGTTTCTCAAACTTTCAATACTTGCGACCCAATTTTCAATCAGACTTTCGTCGCGCCCCCTTCCATTCAAAAACAATGTATTGATTTCAAAATTAAAGTCTAAAAAGCCACATGCTAAGACTACACTATGTGACTTTAATTATAAACCGTACAAATTATTAAGATAAGTATTAAATTTTGTGCATAATTTTGTATATAGGACAAGCCCATGGGATTCGCTAGTAATTATTAATCGTGCTCTTAACTTAGTATTGATAAATTAATTATCAAATACATGATACATTACTGATGTATTTATAAGAATATTACATCAATATAAATGTGTATTTTCTTTTTATTATGTCAGAATGCATTTTGTGTTTTGTTTCCTTTAAGTAAATTTACAATTTTTAAAATCTTTTATTTTTGACTTTTGATCCCTCCGTCCCCTTTAAAAGGGTTATCCCCCCCCAAAAAAGGGGCCCCCCACAGTTTGGCCTGGGGGCCCTCAAACACCAAAAGCGTTGTATATATTTGAACTATAATTATATTTAGTAGTTTAAATTATCCTTTTTCAGATAACTATTTAGAATTATGAAATCCCTTTGACTCCATCTTTTTTTATCTGCAATGTTTATATGGATTATAGTATTAATATTTATATATTTATTTTAAAATACAGACACACACATATATTTACCACATATCCTTTCGCTTTGATAATTAGTACAATGCCTCTAGATTTTACAGTAAACGTATCTGATTAGAAATCACAAGAAACAATATGTACATGAAGAATTTAAATATCTATGTGTCCCCGCCAGGAAAAAGACGAAATTAGAATTTTAGAAATCCCTAAATGGATCAATTTTACGGAGGAAATAACGTTCTTCAAGTCATTTCCAATAAAAAGTGATTTTATCAAACGCTGAGCTGTTTCAGTAAAATGATGAAATTTGATTGGAAATGCTGTCCGGGGGGAAAACCTGGGGGTCGAGTCCTTTACTTCCTAACCATGGGAGAATATCGATCCCATTATCAACCCCATATTTAAAAAATGTCATATTTAAATTTAAAATAGGGATTAATATTTTAGGGGGGTAAAGGTGTTACACAAAAAATATACCAGCCTAATTTTTTAAATTTGTTTTTGTTTCAATAAATAATTTTTTATTTTTAATATTGTTGTTTTTACTTCTACGTTTAATAATGCGCCATATTTGTTAAATAAACACTTTTAAACACTTGAAAATATTATTTGATCATTTTACTGAAACATGTTCAAGGATTTGTTCAAATACATTAATTTTATCAGGGAAAAGAACTTCAAGAGGCGTCATTTTAACATCTCCCTTTAATTGATCATTTCCCTTAGGGATTTATGAAATTCCAAATTTTCCATCTTTTTTCCTGCAAATATATAGGGTTTAGATCCTCCATTATAACAAATAAATTGTTTGGAGAGACGATCATCGGTTCAAGTGGTCGTCATCTCCTGACCGAAGTTCAAAATTATTTTGGTCCGTCCCCAATAAACCCGATGTTGCTTCTGAGAGCGACGTTATTAAACAATCACTCAATTAATTGGCAGATAAATTGAAAATCCACTGGTGATACAATTAGGTCACGGTTTCTGTTTTGACAAATGGAATTATGAACTCCGGATTCGACTAATGTCACGGAATGCCAAATCACTGTGTCATAATTAATCGACTTAATTGACTTCTTGGTTTAAATTGTGGGAATATTTGGATATAGAGTGGAGCATCTCAGTGCTTCTGTGCAGTAGATTAAAACTGGAACATCTGTCACGTTATAAAAACATTGTGATTGAACTCAGTATCAGTTTGTAAAAGAGATCTTCACACTTTTATTAATACTTTTTTATCTTCTCCTGTAGAAGTAATAATATAATATTACACTTTTCATTTGTCTAAATTAAGTCTTATTATATGATAATGCGTGTGTGCTTGCACAGCATTTTAACTTATCCATAAAAACACTTATGAGACTATTCTTGAAATTTTAACAATAATGTGACTGCTCTATCTATGATTACTAATAGTCCTTTTGGGGGAATTTTTGGTTTTTAAAAATTATTTTATTATAAAAACTTCTTCCTGAAGAAGAAAACGTGAACATGCAAATTAAGTCTAGTATATAAAGTCTTAGAATTCCTGTGTGTGTGTGAGAGAGAGAGAGAGAGAAGAAAGAGAGAGAGAAAGAGAGAGAGAAGAGAGAGAGAAAGAGAGAAGAGAGAAGAGAAAAGAGAGAGAAAAGAGAGAAGAGAGAGAGAGGAAGAGAAAGAGAGAGAGGAGAGATTATCCAATTTGAAGTGAGGCTCAGGTATTCAATAATTGATAAAGGGTTTTATGGCAATAGATTTTGGGCTGCGGTAGCCCAGTGGTCAAGGTATCGGGTCAGGAAGGCATGCCATAAATTTGAGCCAGTACCAAAAGACCCACGTGTAGGGAAAAGGGGTGCTCGTTAAATCTGTCGAGAGCTGAAACGTCCTCCCGGGTTGGTGTATATTTTGGGGAGCGTGCAGTTAGGTGTCGTCCAGTCACTTGACCATGGTTATAATAGTGGTCACTCCAAAGTCCTTGTAGCTGAACAGTGTGACTTAATATTCACCATTCAAAAGTCACTTTAGATTTAATCTTAAGGTAGTTAAGAAGTCAGAGTATAATTTTGACGGTTTCAAATATAAAGTCTTCTCATATCTCACGTACCTCGTTAATTGTTTTCAAGATTAATAACTGGATGCCTCTCTTAAATTTGGTAGATTGAATGTGTGTTGTGGTTTGTGCTGTGAATAATTTAAGTGATTTTTATTATGGCTAACCTTTCTTCCAATTCTCTCACACCTTTAGGTGCTGAGGCAAGAACTTTTCAAGGACAACCAGTCAATCATTTCTCCCTTTCTTTTTCAATATAAATGCATATACAGTATGTCCACTGAATTACCTTGCCACCATTTTCACTTCCGAACAGTTGCTGCTATATTCATAAAACTTGTGTCTAGGTTTAGTAACGTAGCCATGTCAAAATAAAACCATTTTTCGGTGCCTTCTTATTTAAAAAGGAACAAAAAGGGGGGAAAACGGGTATTTAAAGTTATAGAGAATCATCGATCTAGAGAAAAGACACTTTTGGAAATTTGGGTATAGCCCCCGCGATAGTATGACGTGTTTGGGTCCGGTAAGCTGAGGGGGGGATTATCTAAAAGGATGAGAAATTTTTTAATTTTTAAAACAACTTTATTAAGAAAACTTAAATTACTTATATCTAATGAACCTTTTTGGAGAATAAGCCACAAATTAGACCGAATATAAAACAGATCGCACCCCTAGATAATTTAACAAGGAATTATCTGCCAAACAGCCATACAAAATATTACCGTTTATAAAGTAATCCTCCCCCTTTGGGTTGAAGACCATCTATTCTGCATTTGTAGATAGGTGTACCAGGTCATTACCTTCCTTATAAATTTATTATCGGAGGTGGGCTTTCCTTTTTCCCCTTGTGAATAGCTCAACCTTGTTCCGAACTGTTCCCACTGCTTTCTAAATTGCCATTCTCTCACTAAACCCTTTTCACCCTTTTTTAAAGTATATCTTTTTTTTGCATTTTTTTTTTGTTTTTTTTTTGGGTTGGAAAAGTCCCATTAATCGTGGGTCAAAGAACGTAGGAGTTATGTTAGAAGAAGAACGCGAGAGTTTCAAATCAATAAAATAAGAAGGGTTTAAAAACCAAAATTTTTTTATCGAGATTTCCTACACTATACCACTAAACGACACGAGAAAGAAAGAAAAAACCAGTAAAAACTACTTTATTTGAGATATTCAAAGTTCTCCCCGTCAGTTTCAATGCACGGATCTTCGTTTGAAAGTTACGTTGTGCACGGTGGAGCACAGAGCGAAACTCGTTGGTACAAGCGTCCATGGTGCATCCTTTAAAGCCGGGATAGGATTAAGTCGATCGCGACGACCGGTGGACCGCCCTTTAGGGGGCCACTTTTTCTAAGACCAAAAATCATTCCACTACAAAGGGAAGAAATGCTGTATTTATTCGAATCAAGCCCCCCCAAATTCCCAACAAGATTTTTGTGAAAATTAAAAAAAATCATAAAAGTTTTATCGATTTCCAATTTTAGAAATTAAAACAAATTTGAAAGGAAAAAATTGTAAGAAATGAAGAATTAGTTCTTTTTTTCGTTTTTAAAACAAGAAGTTAATTTTTCAAAAAACCCCTCCAATAATTTTTTTCCCCTTTTGATTCCCCAAATCACGCCCGATTTTCAAAGATTTAACTTGGGGAAAGTTCGTCTTGATTCAATAAATACGGTATTTTTTAAAAAACGAAGGAAAAAATCGAATCTAAGAAAAAAAATTTTGTTGAAAGAAAAAAGCCCTTCCCCATTTGGGGGGTTATTTTACGAAGAGAATCGTGTTCTTTGGGTTTCCCGGGAAAGTTCGCTAAAAAAAAATTGTAAAATGGGGTCCACCCTATTGTATACTTTATTTTTGCTCACTACACCTACGCCATTAGGTTTGACGTTTTTGCGTCCTTCTGCTAACATAACCCTATGTTCTTTGACGGGCCCCGATTTAAAGGCAAAACCTTTCCAACCCAATCCCAAAAAGATTCAGATAAATATGTAAATAATATACGGGT
>BMAV01022781.1:0-14966 GCA_019973955.1 Trichonephila inaurata madagascariensis
GGGGTGTGTGCAAAAATTTGCACACACCCACCCACCCAAATATCCTCTACTGTTTGAGAAAGAGGTCAAGTCTGATTTTTTTTATAAGTATCAAAGAAATTATTTTAGTAAATATAAAACTTTCTCCATAGCATGCAGAGTAGTGTAGCAAACATTTAGCAGATTTTGTGTTCCACAAAAATGAAAAATAGTAGGAAAACATTAAATAAGAAAATTAAAATAAAATTATTTCGTTTACGCATGATTTAGTTATATGCAGTAAAAAATGTGCCTTTTTCTTGGAACATTTTGGACAAAAAAATTGACCTCTTAATTGCTTAACATTGTTTTTCATAACCCCAGCAATTTCACATTTCGTTTATCTCTGAATGCGATAATTTAGCCGATATTGCTTCTTATTTTCATTATAAATATCTGATGTATTTAACGTTATATATATATTCGTTTCTTTGTGGAAGAATTACGGTTGTTTTTTGAATAAATCATTGTAGAATGTATTATTTCAAAAGTTGCATTTTTGTTTCGGTTGCATGTTTTGTGCTTACAGATCCACTTTTGCACTTTTGATTTAACTCAATTGAGGCTAAAATTATGTTAACTTTTTCACCATCTTAATCTAAATTTCATGGTTTGCATCTTTTTTGTTTAGATATAGAATTTGCTTTTCTTACCGTAAAATCCGGCGTAAATGAGGTCGAAATTTAGGGGTGCGCGTTATACGCCGGGTATAAAAAATAATAAGTTTCAAAGGTAAAAAAAAGAGATAAACATAAGAAAAATTGAACTTCTACATAGATCGGACTGTTGATTATTTGAAAGAAACGACATTCCTAATGAAATTAAAGGATTCTGATTCTAAAAATAAACTGTTTTTCAAAATTCTGGGATAATATTTTGAATAAAAATGGATTAAAAACATACCAGCATTGCACCCGCATATTTCCCGTTCTTTAGTAAAAATGGGGGTACGTGTTATACGGCGAATATACCTAAAAATTAAAAAATGCAGCTTGAAAGTATGGGCGTGCGTTATACGCCGGTGCGTGCTATACGCCTTTTTTTACGGTAGTTCTTAACTTAGATTAGTGTTAATATATATTGTAATCTTTTTTTTTAATTTGTCATTGCACTTTTGATGATATTTGATCATAGCTAAGTTTAATTTATCTGTTTCAGATAGTTTTTTACACCAAGAATGTTGTAAATTCTTTTTCAGTTTATTTTTAATCTAAATTGCCAGGGATTATTTGGTTTGGATATTTTTTTTTTAAAATTTTAATTAATGTTACTTTCTAAATTTCTTTTCCACTTATAAATATTATTTTGTGTGTTCGAATCTTATTTTTACTAGAAGTTAGGAATATTGCTTTTGACTTACTGGATAGAAGTCCAATAAAGAAAAACGAACTGTTTGCCCATTTTTCACATTTTGATAAAAAAAACAAAAAATGGTAATATAAAGATAAATTTTTTTTTTTAAAATTTTTTCCTGAAATGAAGATAGATGTTGCGCATGTAAACGATTATCGGACTTGTAAGGTACAGAGATTTGTTTCTTCTGCTCTAATGGACAAAATGACAAAATCGGAAGAGTTTACTCCAAAAGGGGTTTTGTTTTTGGCAACAAAATTTAAAACCCGTTGATTTTGAAAAACGATGGAAACAAGAAATATTTTAAGTTTTAGAATCGTACTGAAAATTTTAAATGAAAATTCCTTTCAAGATCTCTAGCAACCTACCACTTGTCGCAATGTTTTGGGCATCAAAAATATCTGAAAATTAGTCTTTATCTCAGATTAAAAAATAAAATTGGGCAAACCGAAAATATTTTTTAAATTTTTTTAAAATTTTGTACCACATAACCAATAACTCAAAAAATTTAACATGCACCGATTAGAATGGGGAGAACACATGTCATTTGGTTATACGTAACTAAGTCTATTCAGCTTTAAAAATTTCTTTTAACTGTTCAAAAAGTTTTCTTACTATTGGCATAACCTCCGAGAAATATTAAGAAGTATAATTAATAGGCATTGTGTTTATTGCACTGTAATTACATGGGGGTGCAACGTAACGATGTTTGATTCGTCGTGGTAAAATTTTAGGCTGAAAGCTTTTGACTTTTAAACAGGATTATGTACTTTCAATTCAATGTTATTCTGGCTCAAATCAGAAATGGTATTTGTTTAGAATTCACCAACACTTTATTCTGACATGAGGAGATAATCCTAATTCCCCATGAAAGCACATGGGTTATCATCTGTTAATTTGAAAAAAATAAATGCATTTTTCTGAAAAAGCAGTAATCTTTTTTTACAGATTTTCTGCTTTTGGGTTCGCTTGTTCAGTCGGGAAATAATCCAGAATCTGAATTTAGTGATGAACCATCAAGTATACCAAATCCCTTTTTTAAAATACCAAATAAAATGTTTTCCCCCTTTTTTTTTCTAAAACAACAACTAGCTACTCTCTGCTTAAGCTACTGTTACTATTATTTTTATACATATGTCACATTTTCTATAGTTTCATTAACAATTTAAAGCGTAAAGGCGATAAATACAAAGGTTATACGATAGATCGGCGTTTCTTAAATTGTGGGGCATGCCCTCCTTGGGGGCATGGCCACTCTATGAGGGGGGCGCGAGCATGATGAAAAGTCGAAAAAAAAAAAAAAAAAATTGTTAATTTACTGAAAGAAAACAAACAAAACATTCTGACATAATAAGAAATAAAATGCATATTTACACTGATATATTACATGTATAAATGTACCAGTGCTACACAATGTATTTGATCATTAATTTAACAATATTAGGATAAGAACAAGCTTAATAATTATCAGTGACCCCATGAGATTGTCATATATAAAGTTTAATACAAAAATAAGACTTATCTTGATAATTTGTACGGTTTATAATTAATCCCTTAACTGCCGATTAAAAGTTACACGATTCACTCCCTAATGCCTTGTTTTCCACTTAGGCGCGCGTATGTGATGTTTTGGGGGTCGGGGAGGACTAAAGAAGCAAATAATCTTAAATAAGTAAAGCCGTGTTTCTCAAACTTTCGATACGGGCCCCCCCCCTTTTAAAAACTTTTTTTACGCGCCCCCCCTTTCATTGAAAATTACTGAATCTAATAATGCAATTTGACCCAAAAAAGCTACAATACACGATCTTAATTATAAACCGTACAAATTTAACATAAGTTTTAAATTTTATAGTACTTTTAAAAAAAAAAAAAATAAAAAGGATAATTATGTTTTTTTTCCTTTTTTAATTTTTTAAATTCAAAAATATTGCAAAATGCGGTAGATGTTAGAGGACAAAATATGATGTCACTAAATAAGAAAAATAACTCAGAGGGTCAAATTTAAAAGCTTTGAAAAAATTTTTCCTCAAGAAAGCCCATGAGTCGCTAATCTTAAAACTTTTCTTAAACAGTATTAATAATATAAGTATTTAAATTTTTTTTTATATGTTACTCTTAAGTAATATATTTTTAATAAATTTCTTTTTAAATAATAGTTTAATTATGTTATTTTCTTTCTCTAATTTTAAATTGAAACAGATTGGAAAAAATATTTAATTAAAAAAATTTATTTCCTTCAAATCCATTTCTAAAAAAAAATATCATTAAAAAAAAGCCTAATCTATTTGCTCTTTATCATATCCTTTCATCTGGGATTCTCGGAATGTTCATGAGTTAGGCAACCTAACAGACGTCTGCACAAAAAATGTAAAAATGCTGTACCTCGTACAATTCTAGTCAGTCGGGGAATCGATTAGCTACCGAATCTCTTGAATGACATTTCATTTCACGCGTTTTGTAACACGGTATTAATATTTTTCGGCAGTGGATTAAAACAAAAACATAGATATATTTTTAAATCACAGCGAACATTCGACATAATAAAGCATCAAAAAAGTACACAGACGAGGGCAAATTGATAGCAAGTTACGAATGGGTTAGGGATCCATTTCAAAATACTTCAAAAGGGCTCTCAACTGCCGAAAAAGAGATCTTCATAGATTTCACATCCAGTGACGAAATTAAAGGGCAATTTTCTAATAAATCACTCTGAATTCTGGATAGAGGTGGATGCTGAATTTTCTGCACTGAAAACAAAAGCATTTCGTATACTATTACCATTTTTAACATCATACCATTGTCAATCCGGATTTTCTGCGATGGCTACTTTGAAGACAAAATATAGATCTGAGCTAAATATAAAAAAATAACTCTGAGTGTCAATT
Source organism: Trichonephila inaurata madagascariensis (assembly GCA_019973955.1). Lineage (NCBI taxonomy): Eukaryota > Metazoa > Arthropoda > Arachnida > Araneae > Nephilidae > Trichonephila > Trichonephila inaurata. The sequence continues at coordinate 4,257 of BMAV01022781.1, forward strand.
TCTAATTTTAGCCTTCTTTTGAAAAACTTTGCTTTTACAAGACCCCATGGAAGTCACTGATAATTATTAAACTTGTTTTTTATACTGGCGGGAAGTACCCACTCTTAACACGAGTTTATTTTTTAAAAATTATAATATATTATTCTTGATATAATAGCTTAATTGTAAGGAGAGTAAGTAAAACCAAGTGCATGGCAATGTATACAAAAATGTAAAATGATTTATTGAAATGAATGCTCATATTATAAACGGTTTTAAAACGAACTGTAATTTTAAGCCTCCAGAATTGCATTTAGAATAAATGTTAATAATAAAAAGAAAAATTCCCAAAGAATAACAATTGTGATATTTTTAATATTTAAAGCGAGAAAACTTCAAAATGTTTTAGCCCGGGATCAGGTATGCACTCGATACTAACGTTAATGGGGCGGGGAGTGACTCACCCCAATTCTTTTTTTTAGAAATTATTTTCAATATACAAGATAAAAATAACAGTGAAAAATTTAACTAAGGGAAAATATACTTACCTATTTCTAGGATTTTCTATTTGTCTTTCATAATTTGAGAAAATATCCAATAAAACTGAACTAAATTGTTCCAAATGTGCGTGACCTTAATAAAGGAAAATCAAACGAAACTTTTGCTATTGAAAATTTTCCTTTTTGTTTCATGTTTATTGCTTTTCTCAAATTTACTTTCCTAACATGATTAATATGCATTATTTCAGCAAGTGTTTCCCTTGTTTGATCAGCTTCAATTTCCTTTCAGAGAGTCACAGATGTCCCAAATTTTTTTTTTTATATTCTGCTCATTTACATTTATAAACCATAATCAATCGTACAACATCACAATTTAAAAACCCACTGTTATTCATAGGGTAAAAAAATGTTCAAGAAAATTTTTTTTGAAAAATAGTGGTGGGCCGGGGAACTCGGTCTAAACAATACCTTAAGATTCAAAAACGTTTCCCTCCCAAAAAGGAGATATTTATCAATTCATTTTAGCTCTCATTAAAACTGTCATATTAGAGGTTCTCTGTCAAGGTCATTGGAACAAATAAACAGTTTTCCCATTTTTAACGTTTTTTTGATTATATTTTTCGTATTCTCAAAAAAATAAATCTTGGCTAATTAACCCTTAAAAAGGCTCAATATTTTTATCCATGTATCAAAAATTCTTTCACATTGTGAAAATAAGCAAAAGAATTATATAATTTACAACTTCCCAAAAAAAAGGGATAGGAACCATACCATAAGTTAAAAAGCCAGCAAAAGTAATATTTTGGGTTTAAAAAAACGTAAAAAAAAAAATTCCTCATCGTAGGATTACAGCAAAGCAAAAAAAAAAATTTTTTTTTTTAGTTATAGGATCAAAAAAGCTAATGAGCGTTCAAAGTAGAATCTTTTATTTTTTATGACCCTTTTTCACCAGATGATATATAAATCATCAATGTAAAATTTTATTTTTTTTTATATCAGAAAGTATTTTGTTTTTTTTATTCCAGAAATTAATTTTTTTTAAACCCTTTATTTTTTGATATGCTCCCCCTTTTTAAATTTATCCGCCCCCAAGGGGTTTTTGGGAAAAACTGAAGTAAAGCCCTTTAAAAAAAATTTCCCGGGTCCTTTTTTTCATAAAGCCTTTGATATAATTTTATGGACAGCATTACACAGAAAAAAAGTCTTAGGAAATACGTTTTTACGTCCGGGGAAATTTCGGACTGGCGGAACTTATATACGCAGGTAGCATTTAAGAGGCTAAAGTCGTATCATAGTTTTTGCATCAAACTATAGTATTATTGAATTCAATACATTTTTATTGCATGAGGGGAGGGTGCGGTGAAAATTATGATTAAATATTGGGTCACGAATATTGAAACTTTCTGAAGCTTTGCGATAGATACAATAAGACACAATGTGTTTTTTTATAACTAATTTGAAAATGAATGAAGGTCGAACGATAAGTTTTTTGAGGAAATGAGCTCTAAACAAATTATTTTCGAACTATTTAATGCATTACAAAAATTTATACAAGTTTAACCAAAACGTGATATATATCTACAAATCACCTCTTCGGTGAAAGAAGAGTACATCACAGTAATGTGTGGTAAAATATCATCGAGACAATACTAAACTGGTTTTTAATGACGAATGTATTAAAATTTCTCGCAAAATAAATTGCTATGTAAACTAACTATACATGAAATAATACCAAGACCAATGCATCACATTACTTTGAATTTAGTGATGAACCATCGTATATACCAAATCCACCTGCCCTACCAAATACCAAATAAAATGCTTCTTTTCTCCCCCTTTTTTTTTTTCTAAAATGCAAATGCAACCAGCTACCTCTCTGCTTAAGTTACTGTGTTTACGTATTATTTTTATACATATGTCACATTTTCTATAGTTTCATTAACAATTTAAAGCGTAAAGGCGATAAATACAAAGTGTTGCTGATAGATCGGCGTTTTCGAAATAAAGTATGCCTCCCAGTATGGCCACTCTATGAGGGCGCGAGCGCTATTTAGAAAAAGTCGAAAACAAAGAATAAAAATTGTTACCTGCCGAAAAGAAAACAAACAAAACATTCTGGTTATAATAAGAAATAAAATGTATATTTACACTGATATTATACGTGAGAATAAAATGAAAAGCACAATGTATTTGAATCATTAATTTAAATATCAGGATACATTAAACGTTTATTACCTCAGATCAGTGAACTGTATGATTGTTTTCATATATAAAGTTTTGTAATACAAAATAATTTATCTTGGATACTTGCAATGGTTTATAATTAACCTTAACTGCCGATTAATGATTCAATTCTCTAATGCCTTGTTTTCCACTTAGCGTATGCTAGGGTCGGGGAGGAATCAGCAAAGCAAAATAATCTTAAATAAGTAAAGCAGTGTTTCAAACTTTTCATACTGGCGCCCCTTAATCTCAATTTTACCGCGCCTCCCTTATACATTAGAAAATTACTGAATGCACACAATACACTTGATTTTCAAAGCAATACACGATCTTAATTATAAACCGTACAAATTATCAACATAGTATTACCTTTATAGGCAGCTTTTAAGGTAAAAAAAATAAGGCACAGGATAATTATATGTTATTCTTTCTAATTTTAAAATTGAAAATATTGCAAAAATGTGTGTAGATGCTGAGGACAAAAATATGGATGTCAGCCAATATATATACACCTCAGAGTGGTCAAATTTCTAAAAAGCTTTGAAAATTGCCTGCAAGACAAGCCCATGGAAGTCGCTAATACTTATTAAATCCTGTTCTAACTAGTATTAATAATGGTTAAATTTTTATATATGTTACCTTAAGTAATATATATTTAAGTGTACTACTTTAAGTATTGAAGTTTAATTATAAGTATTTTTCTTTCTTAATTTTAAATTGAAACAGATTGAGAAATGTAATATTTAATTAAAGATTTATTTCCTTCCAAGATCCTTCATTTCTAAAAAAGTGAAAAAATAATTAGTTAAAAAATAGCCTAGAATTCTGGTATGTTTTATCATATCCATTTATCTGGCATTCGCAATGCTCGCGCCCTACCGTGACGTTCCCGTACAAAACATGTACCGCTGCACCCTCGTACTTAGTCGTCTTGGCCGAATCGATTAGCTACCGAATCTCTTGAATGTACATTTCATAATCTTCACGCGTTAATTGTACCTCCACGTATTAAGTATTTACGGCAAGGACAAACAAAACGGTGATATATTTTTTAAAATCACAGCCACATTCGATGATAATAAAGCATCAACAAAGTACAGGACTGAGTGCGTAAATTGATAGCAAGTTACGAATGGGTTAGGTGGATCCATTTCCAAATACTCAAAAGTGGGCTTCCTCAACCGTCGAAAAGAGATCTTCATAGATTTCATGCATCCAGTGACGAAAGTTCAAAGCGCACCTTCTAAGAATCACTCTGAATTCTGGATAGGTGATGCTGTACCAAAACAAAAAAGCATTTCTTTATACTATACCATTTTAACATCTACCACAGTTTTAACTGATTTGCGATGTATTACCTTGAAATATCAAAATATAGATCTGAGCTAAATATCAAAAATAAACTCTGAGTGTCACTTTTAATTTTAGCCTTCTTTAAAAAACTTTGTTTCATGCAAGACAAAGCCCATGGAAGCTCACGATAATTATTAAACTTGTTCTTATACTGCCGAAGTACCCACTTCTTAACACAGCTATTTTTTAAAAATTATAATATATTATCTTTGGATATAATAGCTTAATGTGGTATGAGATGGTAAAAACCAAGTGCTAGTAATGTATACAAAAATGTAAAACACTTATTGAAATAATACCTATTATAAACGTTTGAAACGAACTGTAATTTTAAGTCTTCGGGTAGAATTAGCAAGTACTTAGGAATAAACAGTTATAATAAAAAAGAAAAATTCCAATAACAACAATGATATTTTAATGGTTTAAAAGAGAAAAACTTCAAAATGTTTTAGCTCCGGGATCGCATAAAATCGATACTAATCAGCATTTGGGCGGGGGAGTGACTCACACCCCAATACCTTTTAGAAATTATTTTCTAATACATAAAATACAGTGAAAATTTAACTATGGAAAAATATACTTACCTATTTCTAGGATTTTCTATTTGTTCTTTCCATACGGAGGTGCCATTCAATAAAACCAACTAAATTAGCCTCCAAATGTGTGCGTGACCTAACAGCGACACAAAATCTCGGTGACACTTTTTGCTATTGAAAATTTTCCTTTCGTTTCATACCATTAAGCTTTTCTCAAATTTATTTCGCCAACATGATTAATATGCATTATTTCAGCAAAGTGTTTCCCTAGTTTATCTTCAGCTTCAATTTCCTTTCAGAGAGATTCGCCAGATGTCCAATTTTTTGCTATTCTGCCTGTTTACATTTTCAAACCATAATCAACGCAACATCACAATTAAAACCACACTAAGTTATTCAGGGTAAAATGCAACATGTTCCGCAATGAGTTTTTTGAAAATAGTGTCGTGCTGGAACTCGGCTTCCAAACAAAATTTAAGATTCCTTTAAAACGTTTGCCACTCCCAAAAAGCGAGGATGTTGACCAATTCATTTTAAATTTCATTAAAACTGTCATATTAGAGGATCTTCTGTCAAGGTCATTGGTAACAACAAACAGTTTTCCCAGATTTGCGAACGATACTCTTTTGCATTATATGTTTCTAGTATTCTCATAAAAATCTTCATTAATTAACTCCTTCAGTGCTCAATATGCTTATCCACATCATAAAATTCTTTCACATTGTAGTGCCAGTAAGCAACAGAATTATATAATTTTACAACTTCCCTAAAAAAAGGGATGGTGTAACCATGCCCATAAGTTCAAAAAGCCAAAGTGCATATTTTAGGGTTAAAACGTAATAAAAACTTCATCGTAGGGATACACGGCAGCAAAGCAAACAAAATATTTTTTTTACAGTTTATAGACCAAAGGAGCAGCTAATGAGCGTTCCCAGTGCGTATAAATCTTTATTTTGATGACCCTTTTTCACCAGAGATATATATAAATCATCAATGTAAATCGTATTTTATTTATATCAAAGTATTTTGTTTTTTTCACCAGCAAATTAATTTTTTAACCATTTTACTTTTCGATATGCTCGCGCCCCCCTTTGAAGTGCGTGTTGACACTCTGTAGGGGCGCGCCGCCCCCACAGTTTGAGAAACACCAAAGCAAGTTCTCGTAAACATTGCCTGAGGTCCCTTATTGCAGTCCAAAGCTCTTGATATAATTTTTATATGGACAGTATTACACACAGAAAATTCTGTATCTTAGGAAATACATGTATATATATGTCCGGGGAAATTAACGTTTTGACTGAGTTTTATATACCCGTACGGTAAGTAGCATTTAAGAGGTTAAAGTCGTATCATAAGCTGCATCAAACTATAGTATTATTGAATTAATACATTTTTACGTTGAGGGAGTGGTGTAACGAAAATTCTATGATTAGCCATTAGTCACGAATATTGAAACTTTCTGAAGTTTCGGATAGATATGTATGCACATTAAATGTGTTTTTTTATAACCCAATTTGAAAATGAAGGTCGAACGATAAGTTTTGATGAAATGTGTCAAAGTTCCAAATTATTTTCGAACTATTTAATGCATTACAAAAATTTATACAGCCAGCCCAGTTCTTATATATATTCATACACAAATCACCTTCAGAAAGAAGTTATACACTAATGTGTGGTAAAGTACTGATCGACTATATAATACTAAACTATTTTAATGCATTGAATGTATTAAATTTCTCGCAAAATAAATTGTTGCGTAAACTAACTAACTATAGTTAGCTAGCATACCAAATTGACCAATGTACTACATTACTTGTACTAAGTGATATTTGTATTGAAATGCACTATGACAAAACTCCATACAGAAAAAAAATAAAATCTAAAAACACATTAAATTAAAGAACTTAATGAAATATTTACTACATGAGAATAATAATAAAATGTCAAATCCCACGCAAAATTCTTTAAATATATTTAATTAATCCATTCTTGACAATAAAAGTCTTAGAAAAATCAAATCAATCAAGTGCTAGCTATGAGCATGTATTCAAAATGGCCACGCACGTCTTCATTTATTTAAAACAGTGACGTTAAGTAGAAAATATTCATGCAAAAATTAGCATGTACACCCTGACATGACCCAAATTAACAGGGTAGGGCAATATATTAGTGTAAATTAGAGGATATTAAAACATATTCTAAAAGAATAGGAGATGTTAAATCTAATATCTACCAGACTAAAATTAATACGAAACCCAACAAGTTTAATTTGACACAATTTTTATGTAAACATCATATATATACTGACCGCACGTTCGACGAACGAAGAAACATTAAAATATTTCGAAACATCAACAGTTGAAATGTATATTCAGTTTGCCACCTGAATGATCTCGTCACTTCTGTGTTCTATAAAATTATTTCGTTACTCGAAGACCAAAAAAAGTTTAATTTTTATGATTTTATATTTCAAAGCGTTCCTTCAAATACTGTTTATATTTTTAAAAACGAATTAATTTAAAAGTTTCGTAAATAAATTTTACAACATTGATTAGAAGTATAAATTTTTCAGCTTATTCAAAGAATATTTTAAAGTGAAGGTTTTGCCACTGGGCATTCATTCGGCCATCTAATGCTATTTTTCTGAGAAGGAGAATATCTTTTACTGAGAATATTACCACATTTATTATATTTGATTAGAAATGTTCGTTAAATGTTTCTGGTTTTCAGCCAAAAATGAACAATTTTATATATTTTTTTCCCTCTACAAAACATGTTAAAAAGTTTTACCTGTATTAAATCTACAATTCAAAATAAATTTTATAATTGACAAGAAAAGCAGTTGCGCAGAAGCCGAAAATGTATTAGATGAACTGGTATATGATATTTTTAAAAACACATGGATTCATTAGTAGCATATAAGTTTTTAATTAAGTACAAATTTTCTCTCAAGTAATTCAAAATAAAAAAAAAAAAATAATTTTAAAGAAGAAATTTTTATTTTTTTATAAAGCTGACTTTCGAAGTTATAATGAATTAAGCTATCTATGGGTAATTTTTAATTAATATGAAGAAAAGGAAAGTTTACTTAAGAAAACAATCCTTTTTTTTTAATCTAGGCTAGAAAATATTGATTCCATTATAACGTTTAAGACAATTATGAGCTTCTATTTTAAGTTTCTAGATAAACACGTCCTCCTCTAATTCAACCACACAATCTCACCAGCTTTTGTAGATGAAATATTTTTACAATTTTTTTATTTATATCTTCGTGTATTTTAATGGATAATATGTAGTGGATACTTTTTATATACCATGTTGTTATATGTACACTCTATTTTATTTATTTTTTTTTGAATACCATACAATCCAGCGCGAAAACAAAGTAATGATTAAGCGGCTGCGTTTTTATTAGCAGGCAATCGAACAATATACCGAGCTCACGAATCCTAAAGGATTAGACGGACTTCTTCCCTGATTGCCGAAGGCAAAACCTTTATTTAACGAAAAATAAACCCCGAATTAACGAATTATTTACACAACCAAAAAAGAAAATAAATAATTTCGATCAGAAAAGTGCCTGGATTTTTAATGATTCTATCTCTTTTTGTTGGGAACAGGAAAAAAAAATCTTTTCTTTCTTTCTTGTAAGTAGCAGATTTCGACTGGAAAAGATACCTCCCATTATTAGATATTACAGATGTTGATGGAAGTGGTGCATATATACGGAGGACAAAACCCGTGACCTATGGATCCGAAAGCCCAGTAACATGACTACCAGACAAAAGTAAACACTGCTGCCTGGAGGCTGTTACTGGTTTATGTAGATGGCGACCGCTATGTTTGATGAATCTCATGAAAGCGCAACGTATAAAGCATGAGTTTGTTAATAGCAATTATAGTTTCTTTCTAATTTCATCCCATCCACAATGGTGGATATTTTAAAAGGTTTTTCCAATGGTTCTGATTCTTGAGAGAGGTGTGGCTTATACGTATGATCTTTTGCAGAACAATTGTATATGAATTTTGGTTTTGCGGGGGACTTTCTTCCGAGTCAAAGAATTAAAGATTTATCAAATTTTGCCATTCGAGTTTCGTAACTTTCACTGTCCGCCGCTTTCAGACAATTCGCCAATGCATAACGCCCTCAAACCCAGTAAAACCTAAGAGGGCATGATAACCCCACCAGGAGGGTGCGAGGATGTTGAAAAGTCAAAGTAAAAGATTTAAAAATTATTATTTAACTGAAAGGAACTTCACCAAAACATTTTATTTTATTATAATAAAAATATATTTTACAATTATATAATATACTTAGCAAATACACCCTGTACTAAAATAATACATTTAATCATTAATTCATCTATACTTAGTTATGAAAAAATGTAATAATTAATGACCCCATGGGCTTGTCATGTACGATATTATATGCAAAATTTAATACTAGATAACATTTTTACAGTTTATTTTTAAAGTCGTATTTTAGGTTTAGTGTCGCTATTATTTTTATTAATTTCAATGCATTTAGCGACAGCGGAGGCTCTGAAAAAACTATGATTGAAAAATTGGGTCGCAAACATTAAGAAAAGTTTATGTTTAATTCGCGATACATAGTATTTTTAGCTGATGAATAAAAACGGCCTTTAACTATGGATATTTCAGTTCCTTATAATAAAATTCCAAAACAGTAAGAGTGAAAACAGTATTTTTCTTGGACCTCGATTGCGCTGAATAATCCCAAATCAAAGAGTAAAATTAACGGTCCAGATAAACTCTTTCAATCGGAATCCGACTATATTTAATTTCTTGATTTTATATCATTGTGAGTGAAGAGCCTGAATGAACACTGACCAATAAATTAAAATAATTTACTTTAATTTTCGTATATAATTATTAAAATCTTAAAAATGTTTAGTATTCTAGATATCTATATATACTCTAGTCTAAAATGAAACAATTAACGGATAATGAAATAAAAAAAAAACTCATTAATTTTGCTTGAAAATTATCGTTTGGTTAAAATAAGGTATAGGAAGCACGTTAAGCCTGTTAATATTTTTGATTTGATAAGCGATTACATTCTGGCAACCTTAATGCTGTACATTAAGATTTTTAGAAGCCCTTGAAATATTTTGGCAGTTAATTTCAAAAGGTGCCTAAAGTTCTAACACAACAATTCATTTTTACTAACTGGGAAAATAAGATGCCATAAAACAAGTAATATAAAAAAATAGTTTAAGACAATTCCTACTTAGATCAACAACGAAAAAAAAATTTTTAGCTATTTTTTATTAAATAGTTACAATTAATATAAATATTTAAATACATAGGGACAGAACACAACATTAAGTGGTAATTATTTTTTTAATTATCATTAAAGATCGAATTTTTTTAATTTCAGTCCAACTGAATGCTTTACCGGGGAGAAAAAAAAACCCTTTTTAAGTTTTGAACAAGCCCCAAAAAGGGCGCTGGCCAACGTGGCTGTATTTGTAATTTTAAATAATTAGTTTAATCAATTATTTTTTTTAATTTTAATTAAATTATTGATTGTCATCCAAAAAATCCTGTATATAAAATTTCAGCTCAATTAGGGTTTTTAAAAAGTATTTTTTTTAACGATTGAAAATTCCCCCAAAAAAAAATATAAAATATATAAAAAAATAATATTAAAAGTGGGCTAATAGTAGAATTGAAAAGCAAGTGATTACTTTAGAATTTAGAAATTAAATGATAAAAAAACCCAATATATTTATACGGATACTTAGAAATAAGCTCTTTCTAATCTACGCGGGAAAATAAATAAGCCCCTTTTTTTCCATTGGGGGAAATGAGCATTTATTTATAACTTTCAACTGTATGGGGTATACTTCAGTTACAAAATGGAATTAAATATTTTGATTTCTTACAAAATACAGGTTATCAATTTCAAGTTATGTTCATATTTTTCTAAAGAATTTTTAGACAAAAATAGAATATTTTTGGAAAAAAAAAGTGCATAAAATATTAGACGAATTGAAGTAGAAATTAAAACAATTGAGACTGAAAACATAAAGAAATGATAAACATATGCAGTCGGACCTCTATTTAACGAAGCCGCTAAATCCCGAAAAAAGATC
>BMAV01022783.1:0-22977 GCA_019973955.1 Trichonephila inaurata madagascariensis
GTTTTGCAGCCAAGAAAAAAGATATCGTGTTGAAGTGAAACAGAATTTTGACCTCAAATTGAAAATTTTCTCTTTAGATACATCTATTGCGTGGTCCTGATGCGCTGCAGCTCCCAATATTCATTAATTGAACACCAAATTTTAATCATTTGCATGTTATTTCAAAATGTCTTTGTATACAATACATAATTGCAATCCAGCCACTCCTTCTTGTTGCTTCAATTCTTTTCGCTATTTAGTGTATTTTGAATTTATAATGTTAAATAGAAGAGAGAAATGTGCATTATGTAGGGACTAAATTAGAAACGTATGTTTACCTGTTACTGACATTTGATAGGTAATGTGCATTTATTATTGTAATTCTTGGAATTATTGGAAAAAGCTTAACCGAAAATTGTATATTAATTAACAAAAAATATTCATCTGAATTATCATTTAAGTGTTTCTTGATGTTAAGAAATAAATTTAGTAGTTCCGTTTAATGCAAAACTGTTATCATTGCCTTCAATTTTTTTTAAAAAAATGGAAATATCTGATGACATTTCTTATGTAAGTTAGAGTTAAAGTTATATTAATGTCGCCCTATAAAGGAACATTAGGGCTATTGTCAACGAACCACATTATTTTGAATTTCCGTCACACATTTCTTGTGTAATTCAACCATGATAAATTAAAAAAAGATGTTGGAGAATAAAATTTACTGAAGGAAGCAAAATTTTTTATATTTAAAATAAATGGAGAGTGTTATGAATTTTTTTTCTAAGAAAATAAAACAACTCAAGTAAAAAAAATATATATATGCCTTTTCTATTACACATTACGTTTTGCATGGGATGATAACCAAACAAGATTGCTTATTATGTTTAAAAAATATATTTATAATGCTTTGTAATTTCATTTAATTTCACTGACTATAATGAAACAATACCATAATAGCATACATTAAGTTATATAAACACACAAAATTTGTTTCAATACTTATATTGGATCATGATATGTACTACATCCACTAAAAGGTGTAAGAGAAATACTGAAAAAGAAAATTCTGGTCATACAATACCATAAATATTTTATATTTTGGTGCTACTAATTTACAAAAAGTATAACCGAAAAAGTTTATTGATTATTTCCAGTTAACAAATATTTATATACATTAGTTGACAGTATTTATAATAAAAAATCTATTTCCTCGATTATTTAAATTTTAACGTTACATTTTTCCAGTAAAAAAAGATAAAATTAAGTTCTAATTTAAACCTCTTGTATTTCGCAGTGTCCACTCTGTTAAAAAATAAATAGTATTTTTAGCAGAGTAAATTCTCCATTACTATAAGCTTCGGGAATAATTCTTCAATACTATATTAATTAAGTTCATCAAGCGGTACATTTCGTTATCGTTCATAAATTCCTTTCGTTTTGTTCAAAATATCCTCTTTATAATTGGAATTCCCACCGATGGGTAAATTCATTATGCACAGCAAATGAGATAATGCAATTGCAAATATGAGGCAAAAGTAATTACTGAATTAATGCAGTTTGTGGATAATCACTGAAATTAATCTGATTAAAGCGGTTTGTTTAAATTAGTTTGAGAGTTTGATAATTATTTCACCCTTTTCCATAAAAATCTGTTTCGAAACATTTTTTTCCCTCTATTCGAAATTCAGCATTTGCATTAAATGAGATTTGAGGCTACATAAATTAAGTGCTTGGAGAATAACATTCATTTCACTTACCATTGTACAAGTAAAATAAAAATAAGTTTATGTATTTTTAAGAATAACTTCTAGAGTTTATTTAAATAGTCTTTAATGTGGAATTTTTAAGGAATAAAATAAATTTATAGTGTTGAGAATTTTTGTGAAATTAATTTTTAATTTCATCTTAAGGTATCCGACTACATTCGGAACCGTGATTTTGCAAAAACGCATACATGGATAATTTTCATGATATTTAGTGTCACTTAGATTAGAATACATGTATAAAATTGTTCTAAGGACAGTGTGACAAAAATTATTTAAATACAATATTTTGGCAAAAATATAACTTAGAATAATTTTTTTTTTTAAAAAATGTTCTCCTTCTGTGAAAAATGCTTCTATTATAATAATACTTTGCCTGTATATAGCTCAGACCTCTCTACAAAGGCTCAAGTAGAATTTTTGAAATATATAATTTAGAAGTGGGTTTATCCATGTTTTACGACAACAGAGGGGGAAATTTTAAGAAAAAAAACGCCGATAATTCTTTCAATGGGTTGTAACTCTGAAAATAATGTCAATTCTTCAAAAATCATAGTTGAGGCACTGTAAAGAGATCTGAACTATATACAGTCAAAATAGTATTATAATAGAAGCTTTTTTCACAAAAGGAGAACATTTTGAAAAAAGATTATTCTAGGTTAATTTTTTGCCAAAATATTGCATTTAAATAAATTTTTTTTGTCAAAATGTCCTTAAAACAATTTTATACATGTATTCTTATCTAAGTGACACTAAATATTATGAAAATTATCCATTTAAGAGCTTTTTTAAAATCACGGTTACGAATGTAGTCGGATACCTTAAAGTAATATAAATAATTTATATCTGGATGTGTTTAATACATTAATATTACTTTCTGTTGCATTTATTTAAGATAAAAGTTGAAATATTTTCAAGCAAAGAAATCCCTTACATTATAATGGCATTTTGATGGAACTTGGCGAAATATTGACGATACAGCCAGTTTGGCATCGCTTTGGACGACTTGGTGATCATATGCATGTTTCTGGAAATTAGAAAAAATTTATAACATTATGATCTATGACGCAAACGGAATTTTCGAAAAAGCTCTTGAAGGTAGCCGAGAGTAAAAAAAAAAAAAGAAAAAGCGGTTGCTCGCTGAAACTGTGTCAGTTTTACTTCAGCTGTTGATGAGTTTATTGGCAAGTGGTTGCATGTGTAGAAAAGCCTTAACTTCACGTGCCTGCACTTTTAGACACTGATAGTTATTTCTCAGCACTGTAGAGAGTATGAAAACAAAATAGAATGTGCTGGGTGAATTTGACTGCTGTCCTTGTATCACGACTGTTGTTTTCTGGCAGTAAAATTCATCTCTCTTAGATTGTTTTGTTCTTTGTAATTAACAACATAAAATCCACGAACCCGATCTGCGCAACAGTATAAATTTAAAAACAATATCATTTAATAATAATACCATTTCAGAATTAATAACATTATTTTTAATAACGTTACTTTCATACCGTTAAATAATATTATTTTTTTTATTGAAGTAAATTACAGAAACCTAAAATATTCGAGTTATTCTAGATGTAACTAAAATTAGAAAAATATTTTGAATTTTCTCATTGTCGAACGCATCCTTAGGCTGTATCTTATTACCTGTTTAAGTTCATTTTATCGTTTAATTCAGTGGTTCTCAAACTTTGACTAGTGGCGACCCAATTTTCAATCATAATTTTTATCGCCCCCCCCAAAAAAAATAGTAATGTATTGAATGTAATAATAATGCACTTAGGTGCTAAAGCTACAATACGATCATAATTATAAACCGTAGAAATGAACAAGATAAGTATTAAATTTTGTAAATGTGTGTTACTTTTAAGAAATATATATTATTATGATTTTTTTTTTTTACTTTTTAGTTCCATTCACTATAAAAGCGTGTTTTTCAGTTTGTTTTACAACTATAATTTATTTTATAATTATTTTTACTATACACGATAAAAATCACAATTCCAGTAAAATAATTTAACTAAGAAAATATACTTACCTACTTTCAAGGACTTTTCATTTTTCTTCGACAATTTGAGAAAAATCAATAAAACTAAAAATTTTCCCCAAATGGGGTGTCTTAATAAAGGACATAAACCCGAACAATTTTCGCTAACAATACAGGAACGTTATTTTTCGTATAACTGTCATATTTTGTTCACGTTTTTGTAGTTTTGCTGTCGTTTGATGATCTACAAATAGCATTTTGATTTTTTCTTCCTTGTGTCTTTTGACAAGGCGAAGTGCTACATTTATGGCTTCATATTTTCTTCATGAAAATCTTTAGGCAGCATTTGAAAATTTCAAATCAACTCAAACGTTTCATCATGTCTAACGCTTTTCTCATATTTACTTTCGCTTTGATTAATATGCATTATTTCAGCAAGCTCTTCAAATGCTTAATCAGTTTCAACTTCCTTAAATAGGGATCACAGATGCCCATTTTTTTAATATTCTACTCATTTGCATTTATAAACTACACTGGTGTGCAAAACTTAAGCAACAGGTGGGTTTATTGCCATAACTTACGAAAAATCATCTGAGAGACATGAAATTTTTGAAATGGGGGTGAGAGTATTTGTACGTAAAGGATGACGAACATCGGCGCTGAAAAAGGAATACAACGCATACGGTATGGAATCAAACAAAACAAGCTTTATTGAACGCATAGTATCATGACTCATGATTGTCTATCAACAGGAAAAACAATAAGCAGATTTTCCCTAATATGGTATATGCACTCCTTACTACAATGGTTGCTTTGCACAGTCTCCGCATACCCCAGAACCAGCTGGTGCAACATTTCTTGAGGTAAGGTGCCCATTCCTCAATCAACATCTGTTTGGGGTTGTTGGTTGTACTCCGGATGATGTAAGCGTGTGGCAATACGTCTCCCCAAAGCATCCACCATGTTCGATGGCATTTAAATCGGGGGAGCACACTGGCCAATCCATTCGAGTGATATCTTCACTTTCCAGCAGCTCCTCAACAGAAAAGGGGTGCGATGTGGCAGTGCATTGTCATCCATAAAATGAAGTCTGGGCCAATGGCACCTCGGAAAAGATGCACATGGGAAGAAGTACCTCCCACAATAGCGATCCCCGGTTACAGACCCTCTGTCGAAAAAGTGAAGCTCAGTTCCCCCGTTCAGCATAATGCCAGCCCCGACAAAAACTCCCGGATCACCGTAAGGATATCTTTCCTTGATGTTACTGGGATAAAACCGGGTCGATCTCTCTCAAATCAAAATGGTTGAGAATCGCTTCTGGTACTGAACCGACTCTCATCCGTAAAAGGACACGACTCCATTGATCGGGTTTTCCCGTTTTTGTGCTCTGGCCCCCTGTAAACGGTGGCTTCGGTGGCCAACTTTCAACAGGGAGGCAGCGTTCAAAACGGCGAGTGAACAGGCCCCTTTGTGAAGGCGTCTGGCCCGGGAAACCGCTACACTTGTCAACCTGTTGCTTGCACAGAGTTTCTTAGCAATGGCGCTTGCTGACTGCTGTTGACATTTTCGCCTGCAGGATGATATATCGGTCATCACCTGCGGGTTTTCGTCCTCGAGCGGCCACATCAACCTTTCTAACAGCTGTACCCTGTGTTTTGGAACGCTTGCCAAGCGCGCGAAACGACACTTGTTGATTCCGAACTGTGCAGCTGCCGGTGACAGTACGCCCCTCCTCCAGCTTTCCGATCATTCTTCCACGTGTGAAGTCGTCCAGGTGATTTCTTCTAGCCATATTTCAGGGAAATGACTCACTGGCACTTGCAGAGTATGGTGGTTTCGTCTCCGTCCTTCATTTCATTCTACTGTTGGCAGCTGCGCCGACATCACGCGTTTTGCGTACGCTCACATCGCTTCTGACGTTTTGTTCCTGATATTTGCATACGCATGACGTTTCTACTTACTTACGTGTTCCCTCTACTGATCTCCAGACCTCCTTCTCTGCAATTTCATGGCTATCTGCTAAATTTTTGCATTGTTGCTTAAGTTTTGCACACCAGTGTATAATAAGTCGTACAACACAGCAATCAAAACCACGAAATTGCTCATGGGAAAAGTGTAGCATGTTCTAAAAAATAATTTCATTAAACGTTTTTCATTATGCATTATATGTTTCAGAATAGTCATAAAAATACATCTTGGCCAAATAATCCTTCAAAGTGCTCATTACGCTTATCCATATATCAAAAAACTCATTCATATGGGAAAAAAAGCAACATAAAAATATTATTTACAACTTTCCTAAAAGAAAAAAAGACGGAGTGAAACATACCAATAAGTTTGAAGGTCAAATATGTGATAATCAAAAGTAGTATTTCAGGGGTTAAAAGAAGAAACGTAATAAAAAAATCTCTCATCGTGGGATTACAGTAAAGCAAACAAAAAATGTCTTTTTTTATTTGGTTATAGTGCGACACAGCCATCCTGTGATGACCATGTCGTGCCGGTTCCCCGTAAGCTAGAGGTGTGGGATTATCAAAATGATAAGACATAATAATTCTTAATACAACTTTTATTAAGAATAACTTATAATACTTAAATTCTAATTTGACAATTTTAATTAAAGTGGGGTCAACGCCCAAATTAAACCACGTATTATACGGCGAGGCATTGTTGCAGCCAAGATAAGATATCGTAGTTGAAGTGCAACAGAAATTTTGACCACTCAAATTGATACTTTCTTAGATACATCTATTGGTGTGGTCCTGATGCGCTGCAGCTCCCAATATTCATTAATTGAACACCAAATTTTAATCATTTGCATGTTATTTCAAAATGTCTTTGTATACAATACATACCCGTAATCCAGCTACCCTTCTTTTGTTGCTTCCAATTCTTTTCGCTATTTAGTGTATTTTGAATTCTATAATGCTAAATAGAAGAGAGAAATGTGCATTATGTAGGACTAAATTAGAAACGTATGTTTCACTGTTAACACATTTGATAGGTAATGTGCATTTATTATTGTAATTTTGGAATTATTGGAAAAAAAGTTTAACCGAAAATTGTATATTAATTAACAAAAAAATAGTCTCATCTGAATTATCATTTTAAGTGTTTCTGATGTTAAGAAATAAATTTAGTTCCGTTTAATGCAAACTGTTATCATTGCCTTCAATTTTTTTTTAAAAATGGAAATATCTGATGACATTTCTTATGTAAGTTAGAGTTAAAGTTATATTAATGTCGCCCCTATAAAGGAACATTAGCTATTGTCAACGAACCACATTATTTTGAATTTCCGTCACACATTTCTTGTGTAATTCAACCATGATAAATTAAAAAGATGTTGGAGAATAAAATTTACTGAAGGAAGCAAAAATTTTTTTATATTTAAAAATAAATGGTATGTTATGAATTTTTCAAGGTACAAAACAACTCAAGTAAAAAAAATATATATATGCCTTTTTCTATTACACATTACGTTTTGCATGGATGATAACCAAACAAGATTGCTTATTATGTTTAAAAAAATATATTTATAATGCTTTGTAATTTCCATTTAATTCTCACTGACTATAATGAAAACAATACCATAATAGCATACATTAAGTTATATAAACACACAAAAATTTGTTTCAATACTTATATTTTGATCATGATATAAAATACATCCACTAAAAAAGGTGTAAGAGAAATACTGAAAAGAAAATTTGGTCAAGGCTAACAATTACATAAATATTTTATATTTTGGTGCTACTAATTTACAAAGAAAACTTAAAAAGTTTATTGATTATTTCCAGTTAACAACAAATATTTATATACATTAGTTGACAGTATTTATAATAAAAATCTATTTCCTCGATTATTTAAATTTCACGTTACATTTTTTCCAGTAAAAAGATAAAATTAAGTTCTAATTTAAACCTCTTTGTATTGCAGTGTCCACTCTGTTAAAAAATAAATAGTATTTTTAGCAGAGTAAATTCTCCATTACTATAAGTGCTTCGGGAATAATTCTTCTCAATACTATATTAATTAAGTTCACTGCTAGTACATTTCGTCATCGTTCATAAATTCCTTTCGTTTTGTTCAAAATATCCTCTTTATAATTGAATTCCCAATCGATAGTAAATCCATTATGCACAGCAAATGAGATAATGCAATTCGCAAATATGAGGCAAAAAAGTAATTACTGAATTAATGCAGTTTCTGTGGATAATCACTGAAATTAATCTTGATTAAAAGCGTAGTTTATTTTTAAATTAGTTTGAGTGAGTTTTATTAATTATTTCACCCTTTTCCATAAAAATCTGTTTCAAAACATTTTTCCCTCTATTCGAAATTGCTACTTGCATTAAACAGATTTGAGGCTACATAAATTAAGTGCTTGAGAATAACATTCATTTCACTTACCATTGTACAAGTAAAATAAAAATAAGCTATGTATTTTTAAGAATAACTTCTAGAGTTTATTTGAAATAGTCTTTAATGGAATTTTGGCACAAAATGCAAATTTATAGTGTTGAGAATTTTTGTGAAATTAATTTTTAATTCTCTCATCTTAAGGTATCCGGGATCACATTCGGAACCGTGATTTTGCAAAAACGCATACATGGATAATTTTCTTCATGATATTTAGTGTCACTTAGATTAGAATACATGTATAAAATTGTTCTAAGGATAGACAAAAATTATTTAAATACAATATTTTGGCAAAAATAACTTAGAATAATTTTTTTAAAAATGTTCTCCTCTGTGAAAAATGTGTCATTATGACAATACTTTGCCTGTATATGCCCAACTTCATGCCCCAAAGTAACCTTTGAAATATATAATTTAGAAGTGGGCCATCCATGTTTTACGACAACAGAGGGGGAAATTTTAAGAAAAAAACGCCGATAATTCTTTCAATGGGTTAACTCTGAAAAATAATGTCAATTCTTCAAAAATCATAGTTGAGGCACTGTAAAGAGATCTGAACTATATACAGTCAAAATAGTATTATATCAGGAAGCTAGCCACAAAAGGAGAACATTTTGAAAAGATTATTCTAGGTTAATTTTTTGCCAAAATATTGCATTTAAATAAATTTCGGTCAAAATGTCCTTAAAACAATTTTATACATGTATTCTCTATCTAAGTGACACTAAATATTATGAAAATTACCTATATTTAAGAAGCTTTTTAAAATCACGGTTACGAATGTAATGGATACCTTAAAGTAATATAAATAATTTTATATCTGATGTGTTTAATACATTAATATTACTTTCTGTTGCATTTATTTAAGATAAAAGTTGAAAATATTTTCAAGCAAAGAAATCCCTTACATTATGCAATGGCATTTTGATGGAACTTGGCGAAATATTGACGATACAGCCAGTTTGGCATCGCTTTTGGACGATTGGTGATCATATGCATGTTTCAAATTAGAAAAATTTGAGAACATTGGCATCTATGACGCAAATGAATTTTCGAAAAGCTCTTGGAAGGTAGCCGAGAGTAAAAAAAGAAAAAGCGGTTGCTCACTGCTGAAACTGTGTCAGTTTTACTTCAGCTGTTGATGAGTTTATTGGCAAGTGGTTGCATGTGTAGAAAAGCCTAACTTCACGTGCCTGCACTTTAGACACTGATAGTTATTTTCAAAAGCACTGTAGAGAGTATGAAAACAAAACAATGTGCTGGGTGAATTTGACTGCTGTCCTTGTATCACGACTGTTGTTTTCTGGCAGTAAATTCATCTCTTAGATTGTTTTGTTCTTTTGTAATTAACAACATAAAATCCACGAACCCGATCTGCGCAACAGTATAAATTTAAAACAATATCATTTAATAATAATACCATTTTCTCAGAATTAATAACATTATTTTGAATAACGTTACTTTCATACCGTTAAATAATATTATTTTTTATTGAAGCAACACAGAAACCCCAAAATATCTTGAGTTATTCTAGATGTAACTAAAATTAGAAAATATTTTGAATTTTCTCATTGTCGAACGCATCCCAGCTGTATCTTATTACCTGTTTAAGTTCGTTTTATCGTTTAATCGTGTGGTTCTCAAACTTTGGACTAGCAGACCCAATTCTTTCAATCACCGCACTTTTATCGCCCCCAAAAAAAAAAATAGTAATGTATTGAATGTAATAATAATGCACTTAGGTGCTAAAGCTGCCAATACGATCATAATTATAAACCGTAGAAAATGAACAACAAGATATACAATTTGTAAATGTGTGTTACTTTTTAAGAAATATATATTATTATGGAGCCTTTTTTTACTTTTTAGTTCCATCTCACTATGCAAAAGCTGCGGTTTTTCAGTTTGTTTTACAACTATAATTTATTTTATAATTATTTCTACTATACACGATAAAAATCACAATTCCAGTGAATAATTTTAACTAAGAGAAAATATATACTACCTACTTTCAAGGACTTTTCATTTTTCTTCGACAATTTGAGTAGAAAAATCCAATAAAAACTAAAAAAAAAATGTTCCTAAATGTGCGTGTGTCCCACAAAGGACATAAATCACAGACAATTTTCGCTAACAATACAGGAACGTTATTTTTCGCATAAACGTCATATTTTGTTCATTGCTTTTGTAGTTTTGTTGTCGTTTGATGATCTACAAATAGTATTTTGAGTTTTTCTTCCTGTGTCTTTTTGACAAGGCGAAGCGCTACATTTATGGCTTCATATTTTTCTTCTTCTTCATAGAGATCTTTAGGCAGCATTTGAAAATTTCAAATCAACTCAAACGTCATGTTCAACGCTTTTCATATTTACTTTCGCTTTGATTAAATATGTACTATTTCAAACAAGCTCTTCAAATGCTTAATCAGTTTCACTTCAAATAGGATCACAGATGCCCATTTTTTTAATATTCTACCATTTGCATTTCTGGTAAACTACACTGGTGTGCAAAAACTTAAGCAACAGGTGGTTTATTGCCATAACTTCTCACGAAAAATCATCTGAGAGACATGAAATTCTTGAAATGAGGTAGAGTATGTACGTAAAGGATGACGAAAGTCAAGCGAAAAAGGAATACAACGCATACGGTAAGGAATCAAACAAAACAAGCTTTATTGAACGCATAGTATCATGACTCATGATTGTCTATCCAACAGGAAGAACAACAATAAGCAGATGTTCCTACTATGGTATATGCACCTCTTACTACACAATGGTTGCTTTGCAGTCTCCGCATACTCAGAACCACAGCTGGTGCAACATTTCTGAGGTAAGAGTGCCCATTCCTCAATCAACATCTGTTTGAGTTGTTGGTTGTACTCCGATGATGTAAGCGTGTGCAATACGTCTCCCCCAAAGCATCCTTGGCACACATGTTCGATGGCATTTAAATCTGGGGAGCACACTGGCCAATCCATTCGAGTGATATCTTCACTTTCCAGCAGCTCCTCAACAGCAAGAGTGCGATGTGGCAGTGCATTGTCATCCATAAAAATGAAGTTCGGGCCAATGGCACTGAAAAGATGCACATGGGGAAGAAGTACCTCCCACAATAGCGATCCCCGGTTACAGACCCTCTGTCGAAAATGTGAAGCTCAGTCTCACCTGCTCAGCATAATGCCAACCCAGACAAGAACTCCAGGATCACCGTAAGGACATCTTTCCCCGATGTTGTATTTGGGATAAAACCGGGTCCCGATCTCTCCAAATCAAAATGCGTTGAGAATCGCTTCTGGTACTGAACCGACTCTCATCCGTAAAGAGGACACGACTCATTGGATCAGTTGTCCAGTTTTTGTGCTCTGGCCCACTGTAAACGGTGGCTTCGGTGGCCAACTTTCAACGGAGGCAGCGTTCAAAACGGCGAGTGAACAGGCCCCTTTGTGAAGCAGCGTCTGCCACAGTAAACCGCTACACTTGTCAAACCCGTTGCCAGCAGAGTTTCTTAGCAATGGCGCTTTGCTGACTGCTGCTGACATTTTTTCGCCCGCAGGATGATATATCGGTCATCACCTGCAGTTGTCGTCCTCGAGCGGCCACATCAACCTTTCTAACAGCTGTACCTGTGTTTGGAACGCTTGCCAAGCGCGCGAAACGACACTTGTTGATTCCGAACTACCGTGCAGCTGCACTGGTGACAGTAGCCCCTCCTCCAGCTTCCGGATCATTCTTCCACGTGTGAAGTCGTCCAGGGTGATTTCTTCTAGCCATATTTCAGCGAACTGACTCACTGGCACTTGCAGAGAATATGGTGAATTGCGTCTCCGTCCTTCACTCATTCTACTGTTGGCGGTGCCTGCGCCGACATCACGCGTTTTGGTACGCTCACATCGCTTCTGGATGTTTTGTTCCCTGGATATTTGCATACGCATGACGTTTCTACTTACTTACGTGTTCTCTACTGATCTCCAGACCTCCTTCTCTGCAATTTCATGGTCATCTGCTAAATTTTTGCATTGTTGCTTTAAGTTTTGCACACACCAGTGTATAATAAGTCGTACAACACAGCAATCAAAACCACGAAATTAAGTCACAGGAAAAAGTGTAGCATGTTCTAAAAATAATTTCATTAAACGTTTTTCATTATGCATTATATGTTTTCGTATCAGTCATGAAAAATACATCTTTGGCCAAATAATCCTTCAAAGTGCTTCATTACGCTTATCCATATATCAAAAACTCATTCATATGGGAAAAAAAAGCAACATAAAAATATTATTTACAACTTTCCTAAAAAGAAAAAGACGAGTGAAACATACCAATAAGCTTTAAAGGTCAAATATGTGATAATCAAAAGTAGTATTTCAGGGGTTAAAAGAAGAAACGTAATAAAAAATCTCTCATCGGGATTACAGTAAAGCAAACAAAAATGTCTTTTTTTATTTGTTATAGTGCGACACAGCCATCCTGTGATGACCATGTCGTGCCGGTTCCGCGTAAGCTAGAGGTGTGGATTATCAAAATGATAAGACATAATACCTCTTAATACAACTTTATTAAGAATAACTTATATTACTTAAATTTAATTTGACAATTTTAATTAAAGTGAGAGTCAACGCCCAAATTAAACCATCGTATTCAAGTCAGATCACGCAACTAGATCCTTATCTCAATTATCATTAATAATCCTATTCATCTACTACTTATATCTAATATTACCTTTTCAGTTCTCCTTCCTTTACCTAGAGAATGATATCTATAAACTTTTTATATGTAATGATGATTCCAACTTTTATCTTAGGTTTCTATTCTTTTCCAAACTATCGGACTGCTAACTCTTGATCTGGGTAAGATTTCACACTAAGCTTCTTTGTCACGCTATCGATCAGAATAATTCCACACTACTATCTCTAAGTTTGCCGCGCTATATCCTACCATCGCTTCTATCCTTTTATAGTATATCTAATTTACATATTATCTTTGTTTATCTTCTTGGTATTGGGTTGGTGCGCTCGCCATTAATCGTGGCCGTCAAAGAACATAGGAGTTATGTTGGGGCAGAAAAAGACGCGATAGACGTCACAACCCCTCTCCACAGGCTGAAAAAAAAAACGATTTACTTAAGGGTTCTCAATGCCCTTAATAAATTACGTGTCTAAATCTCTATTTCTAAATTTCTTCGCTTTCTGAGTTTTATTTCTGTAGAATTTTAATTTTAAATCTACTTAACTTTTATAATTTTACCATTTATCTTGACTTTAATTTTCATTGCAATTTTAATCTTTAAATTTTAACTTTTATAATTTCCAAAATTTATCTTGATTTTATTTTCATTACTCATCTTAGAATTAAATTTAATATTCAATTTAAATTTAAACTCGTGACAATAAATTTTACTCCACACCTAGCCAACATTAATAATTACTACTTAATTTATGCCCACTCTACCTTTAACATGCAATTTCTAAAAATATTTATACACTTAAATTTCTAAAAAAACAAATATATTCTGGGTGCGCAGACCCAATCTAACACTGCAGATGGAGCTGAACTTTCGCTCCCTTCTTGTTGAAGGCTTTATAATTTTCAAGATTTTCAGGTCAGTCTCCCCTGAAATGAAAACCTTTTTTGAGTCTCTATTTCCATAATATTAATCAATTTCACAATTATATATTATTTATATCACAATAAATTTTCATCTCCATCCCCACATCTGGTTTCAACAAAAACTCCCAAATGAGCGCGCAGCGCCGTTATTATTATTAAAGAAGTGCCCTGACTACGCCGCGTTTCCCTGAACCAGATGCTCATAATACTTAACAATACAACAACATATATATATACACATATTATACAATTACAAAAACATTTTTCAATAAACTATTATAAATAACCAAAGGAATTTTCGCATCTCACGAAGTCATACATCGAAGCAAAACAAAATGTGTGATTACAAATGTTTTCTTCAGAAAAAATTTTAAATGTCAAAAAGTTCCAAAAATTAAATAAACACTCATTGTAGTGTTTGACTTGGCTTATAACTTTAAGCATCGCCCGAGACTTCCTTCTTTTTGCAATAATTCTTCCGACCACTTGTTGGAAGATCATAAAAAATGAAACAATACAACCTGATTTTTATATGTTTTTCTCCCACATTCACATCCAACGATGAGGTGTCATCACTCTTCTTTCCTCGGTTGTACTGGAATTTCTGTTGTAAGGCTTGTAATCTCCTTGTCGTCCTTTCCTGACTTCCTGATTTCCTTGGCTGGTCGGGGTTCTTCTCTACCTCCGTCGTGCCTTAGACTGTAAGTTGATTTATCCGAAAATCTGTGCATTCTCTTTCTGTTCTTTTTCCTGCTTTTGGAAATAGCGTACTGGATGACATTTGTCTTTTGGCTATTATTATTGTTCCCCTTTCTTTGCCACTCTCTTTGTGGTCCACTTGCCCCTCGACACACCTGATCTTTAATACCTCTATTATATCTAAACCTTTTGTTTTTATTTCATTCCCAACTGAACTAGGTAGTGATCTGACCAGTGATTTGTTTTTATGGGTCCTCTGTATTTTATATTGATTTGATTGGTTACCAATCCCTTTTGCTCCTAACCTACGTTTCACCGCATTTTTCTTTCCCATATTGTGACTATTTAATCCTTGATGTACTTTTTTCCGAAGTACGAGCTTCCTGACTTGATCTTATACTATTTGGGATACCTGTTCCTACCCGACCTCGTCACATTTCCTATGACGATATATATTTTATTTTGATCTACGTTAACTGTTAATCTTTTCCTGATTTCCATATTACAATATTATTACAATTTTAACTTCTAAAACTCTATAAGGTCCCTCAAATTTTTGTTTAAATTTAGCACATACTTTGTTAGCTAGTTGAACTTACAGGGTGTGTTTCTAATAAAGACCCAATCATTTACCTTTATTTTTATGTCTTTTCTACGTCTATTATAATATTTTTCCCACCTTCCTGTTTAATTTTCGTACTTAGCTCCAGCTTTTAAAGCTTTTCTGTATATATCTTGAATTTTGTAATTTGAAACTTCTTCCGATATCATAACTAGTTTTGAAATGGTGTAATCAATTTTCGACCTAAAAATAATTCAGCAGGTGTTTTTCCCTGCTGTTTCATTCACTGCCGTAATGAATAGCGTGTAAGCAAACCTCACGTAAGAATTCGATCCCAAGTATCGTGTTGATCATTAACATAATTTGCAATCATCATTTGCACTATATCTCGATTAATCCTTTTCAGTCCGATTTGCTTTGTGGTCGATATGCAACAGTCTTCTCGGCTACGCCTTATGCCTAATCTTCACTTAAGTGTTCAAAAATCTCGGATATAAATTGGGGACCATTATCACTTATTAATTTTATTGGAGCTCCATAACGCGATATAAAAGTTATCAAAAAATAATATCCGCTATTATACGAGATGAGGCCTTTTAGTAGTGTATAATTTCAGCCCATTTGCTGAAATCGGTTATTACTAAAAATATAGCGGTTACGTCTTATTCTCGATATAGATACGGGCCTAATAAATCTAACGTCACTATCTCATTCGATACAATTTGATATAATTGATTTGAACCGACCAGCTGGTAACGCGTTTTTATAGTTATTAACTGGCACATATGGCATGTAGAGACATATTGATCAATAAATTTTCTCATGTACGGGAAATAACAAACGTCCCGAATTTTATGATACGTTTTAAATCTGCCTAAGTGTCCAGCGATTGGCTTGTCATGAAATTCTCTCATTATTTCATTCCTTAAAGATTTTGGAATGTATACACGCATTTCACCTAATGACGTTGCGTGTTTCGCATAAAATAACAATCCTTCAATTAAACGGAAATCGTGGGACCAATTCTCACATATCGTTGCATTAACCGAGTTATCTTCCGGGTTTTCTAAATATCTATATATATGACCTAATTCTGGGTCATTTTTTTGTTCCGTTATTAATTGTTCCCGCGAAGTAAGTACCAAATCCTTGATTATGGCACAATTAATTTTATCACCAATTATACTTTTAATTGGATTCCTTGAAAGAATGTCAGCCACTGCATTTTGAGTTCCCGGTCTATGTTCCCATTCTATATTGAATTCTGCTAACTTTAGTGCCCATCTAATCATCCTACTCGACAAATTTTTGCCATGTGTTAGGCGTGTTAATGCGGCGTGATCTGTTATTACCTTAATTGGTAATATTCCTAAATATGTTCTAAATTTGTTCAACGCCCATACTACTGCTAGACATTCTTCGGTTACTGTGTAATCCTCTCTGCGTTGTTCAGTGTACGTGACGCAAATACCACTGGTCTGTTTTGTTGGTTAAGTACTGCTCCTAAACCAATCGAACTGGCATCTGTAAATAACTCGAATGGCTCCTGAAAGTTTGGTAATTTTAAAACTGGCGCTTTTGTTACCGCCTCCTTGACCTCTTCGAATGCCTTTTGTGCTTCATTGACCAGACAAATTTTTTAAATTTTCGTTTAAGATTATAAAGTGGCTCACAAATATCCGCATAATTTTTAATAAATTTCGCGTACCACTGGGACATACCTAAAAACTTGGACACCTCTTTTGAGTTACGGGGCGGTTTCATCTCTTGTATAGCTCTAACCTTTGTCTCATCCGTTTTAATTCCTTCTTTACTAATAATTAATCCTAAATATTTCAATTCATCGCACCCAAATTTACATTTTTCTTTATTTAATGTCAATCCTGCATCCCTTAACAACGAAAAAACTTCCCTTAAATGTTCAACATGGTGAGTGAATGATGGAGACGAGATTATCACGTCATCCATGTAAACACTCACAAATTTCCCTATCACCGGTTTTAGGATTATGTCAATTGCTTTTTGAAAATTGGGAGCTGCTCCTGATAAACCGAATGGCATCCGCTTGAAAGCAAAATGCCATTTTACTACAAATGCGGTCTTAACTATATCACTGGGGTTTACCCCTTTGAAAGTACCCATTTTAGATCAAGAGATGACATTATTGTTGTATATGGTATGTTCAAAAATCATCTATTAAGGGAAAGGGTAGGGGATATTTTGTGACGAATTTAATTTTCTATAGCTACTGCAAATCTATATGCTTCCGGATTATCCGGGTAACCCATTATTTTCTTTGCATAAACAACGGGGTGACGCGTAGGGGATTTAATTGGAAAATTGTTCCCCTTTTAACATTTTTGTATGTGAAAATCTTTATTGCTTTCTTAGTGCGATCATACCTATAGGGGGTTGAAGCTACTGGTGGGTTATCTCCCGTGTCAATTTCATGGTATAAAACATGAGTAAGACCTGGTTTGTCTGAAAATAACCCTTTAAAACTACTAAACAAATTTTGTAGTTTTTGTTTTTCTACTTCCCCCAATTTTGTTTTAGATAAATCTATCTCAACTTTTTCCTCTTTAATTGGTTCAACCACCTTATTTATTTGAGAATCTGGAATTTTCAACGATTTTTGATTAAAATCTAATACGATTCTTGACGCACTTATGAAATCAATCCCTAGAATACATGGGTATTCTAAATCTTTCAACACATGAAATGACCAATTCCTTTCGAATTGTCTGATCCGAATATTCAATTCTACAATCCCCTGTTTTGGCATTTCGCACCCTGTGCTGTTATTACCTGGGCTCGTGATTTTTTAATTTGCTTATAGAAAAAATATTTTCTATATACTTCTTCCGATATAAATGATTTATCTGCTCCGGTGTCCCATAGCGCTTTCAAAAATGTGTTATTTAATAAAATAGGAACGTGGGAAGTTCTACGGGTGCTATACATATCGGAGAAAAGTCTAATTGTCTCTCTTGTCGACACCTCTTGAGGTTGATCATTAACCTTTACAATATTTAATCGTCCCTTTGCGTCCTATCGCCTCGATTGAAATTTTCACTCGAACCCCTATTTCTACGGTCCCTCTATTAAAATTATCATTTCGCTCATTTCGACCTGAGTAAGCCCCTGTTATTGAATCTTTGATCATTATTTTGAAACCTATTCCTCTCGAACCTCTATTATTTTGACGGCTATTCTCATAAAACTCATTTCTACTGTTATTTGGTCTACGTCTTATTTCAGAATTCCTCCAGTTTCTACCATTAGCTTCAAAATTAGGCATCCTATGCGCATTTTGACCTCGTCTTCTATATTATCGTTCTGATAACCCCTTTGTAATTTGCAAGAATATCTCTTCGAATTTAGCCAAGACTTCTAAAAGTTGTATCGTGTTTTGTGGATTTCTGACTTCCACATAGTCCTGTATCTGTGGTTCGAGTCGAACTAAAATATGATCCACTAAGTCTGCTTGGGACATTCCTAATTCTAAACTTCTCTATTTTGCATCTATAAAACAAAATCAGTAGGATCCTTGATTTCTTCCTGGCTGGGATGCATAAAAAACTCCGACTGTAGTTCTTTCTTATTTTTGGACCGCGGGAAAAGCCTTCGCTAATTCAGCGGAGCCGCGTGCAAAATCCGTGGCTGTATTTTGCACTCAACAACGAACCAAATATCGAATACCAATCTTGGAGTCCTTCCCGAGATGACTTTTTAAGTAAGCACATGACAGATTACTTGGGATTTCAAGTAACTGTATGTTATTATCGATACACTCGGATAAACTCTGCAATGTTCTCCGACCCTGAAAAGTACATTTCAGGTAGAACCGTACTTCCACCTACACATTACCTAACCCAGAATTAAATACGTTCAGTTATTGGTGACATAGCCATCCTATGACATGACCATGTCGTGCCGGTTCCGCGTAAGCTAGAGGTGTGGGATTATCAAAATGATGAGACATAATAATTTTAATACAACTTTTATTAAGAATAACTTATATTACTTTAAATTCTAATTCTGACAATTTTAATTAAAGTGAGAGTCAACGCCCAAATTAAACCACGTATTCAAGTCAGACGCAAATCAGATCCTTTATCTCAATTATCATTAATAAATCCTGGCCCATCTAATTACTTATATCTAATATTACCTTTTTCAGTTCTCCTTCCTTTACCTAGAGAATGATATCTATGAACTTTTTATATACAATGGTTCCAACTTCTTTATCTTAGGCTTCTATTCTTTCCAAAACTATCGGACTGCTAACTTGATCCGCAAGATTTCACACTGCTTTGTCACGCTATCGATCAGAATAATTCCACACTACTATCTCTAAGCTTGCCGCGCTATATCTTATCATCAAAAGCTTTATCCTTTTATAGTATATCTAATTTACATGGTTATCTTTTGTTTATCTTCTTGGTATTGGGTTGGAAAAGTTTTGCCATTAATCGTGGCCGTCAAAGAACATAGGAGTTATGTTAGCAGAAAGACGCGATAGACGTCACAGTGTGAACTTTGAATTCGTGTAATTGAGGATTTTAAGTGTATTATTGTAGATTTCTCGTGTGATTTACTTGATTTTTGTTAGTTCAATCTGCTGTAATTATTGGATAATTCGGAATAAAGTACGATCCACTCGGATAGAAGCTTTCCGTTAATTACGTGATTCATGTCTCTTCTACCTCTGAAAGACGGTCCACCATTAATAGGAGAATATATTTAATGATGCAGAAATAGAATGTTCCTTCACGCGATTTAAAAAAAAACAACAACATTTAATTGATTTGTAATAGCTATAGCATGTTTATTTAGTTTTTCTGAGATGCATTATTTTTATAAATCGTTAGAGAGAGAGACAGAGACAGAAAGAGAGACAGTAATAATTACATAAAAAAAAATTAAATGAAAGTATATAAAATAGGAGAACTATATATGATGTGAATGTTCGTAAAAGTGATTCCCTCCAAATTCAGAAATCTTGTATTAAAATAAAATCTCGAAAATTGGTCCACTTTTACAAATGGAAAATCTGAGGATTCAAAAACATAAGAATGAGCTGATAATCAAACAAAGTATTATTTATAAGACTGCTGTTACAGTAAAATATCGAAAATATGCCATCCTCATCTAATACTGAAATATTTACTGAATTTATGTAGTAATTAAATCAAAATATTTTTGAATACTTTAGAAGGAAAAAAAGTATGAAATAATAGGATAAAAGCTGTAACTTGTAAGCACGGATAAAATAATGATTTGAATACGTAAAGCATGACGAAATAATAAACAAGGCGTATTTATAAAAATGCACGATTCGAAAATACACTAACAATAGGAAGGGAGTGTGGAGGATAGAGAATTCGGCACCTTCTGATCCGCAAGCACGTAACTTACCGCTGGACTAAAGTGATCACTTTGGTCCAACGGTAAGTTACATGCTTACGGATTGGAAAGTGCCGAGTTCTGTACTCCGCAGGAGCTTAGTTCTGGAGGGATAAGCTATGTTTAATGTGTGGGAATAATCGATTGAGATGTTTTTATCTTTATTTGTAAAGATGCATCTATAATAATGTATATAAATTATTTTCTTAAACTTTGTTCTTGTTAAAACACTGATGCAAATTTGCGCGGGGAGGGGGAAGCTGTTGACGATTGAAATATTTGAATAATAACGGATTTATTAATGGACAAGAGAGAGGACGAACAAATGACTACAAGAAAATAAAACAATGTTTTTCACAAAGAAGTATTGTAACAGATTATTTATAACTATACAAAACACACTCGCATTAACAAGCTTAACGACGCACAGTGGGCAGTTTTCCCAATCTGGTGAACGGAAATTATTTTATGGCTTTAAAGTCTTCATAATGATCTAAAATCATAGTAATCAATGTAAATAAGGTATTCTTTTCGTTTTTACTAACAAATAAGATCAATAAGGTCTGAACTAACTTATGTGAAGTTTGAATTTGATCAAGAATAAATGATTGCTAACTGGAACTAGTTTTCAAGCAAAGATCTAAGGATATTAACAGAGGCAGTAATTTACACTTGGGAGAATATATATAGAAATAGTGCGGCAAGTTAAAAAATTAAATTAAATAATTGTTAAAGATTAAACAAATACAATCAAACATAACATTGTACATATACAATAAAGGATAATAGGTAGTGTTTTAAAAGGACTCGGCACCTTTGAGCATTTTTTAAATTTATGTATTTAAAAATTACATTTTAGTATTTCATATAATGTTTATTTAAGAAAGTGATACGAGATAAAATTTTGCACAAACTATTCACAATAATTTTACAAAAATTTTTTTTAAAAAATTTTAAAAAAATTTTCCCTTTTAATTAATTTTTTTTTTCGCATAATTTTTTTTAATATTTTAATTTTTTTTTAAACATTTAATCATTTACAAATTGTTTTTTAAAAAAAAATAAAAGTTAAAACCCAAAACCCCCAAACAAAAAAAAAAAAAACAAAAAACCCAAAAAAAAAAAACAAAAAAAACCCCACAACAAAAAAAATTAAAAAAAAATTAAAAATTGAAAAAAATTTTATTTTAAAAAACCCGCATGTATTTTTTTTACCCCCCGGAGGGTTAAAAATTTTAATTGCCAAACTAAAGGTTTTGAGGTTTTTTTAATTTTGAAAAACCAAAAACACCCAACCAAAAAAAAAAAAACCCCACAAACACAAACCAAAATATTATTCATGAAAAAAAACGGGAATTGGCTGGCACAAAGGGAGGGAAAAGGCTTCCAGGGGTGAGTCCCCGCTAGGGCCCAAAAGGAAGAATCGCTACCCAAAAAATTGAGGTAATGTATTTAAAAACCCCCTTTAGAAGAACCGTAAAAGGGGAAAAAGATGTTGAACTTTTTAGGAAAGGAACCCTTGGTAACAGCACGTCATGCTTTACAGTGACGCCAGTGGTAGAACACACAGACAGTGGACCCCACAACAGTGGCAACAAGTCACTGGGCGGATGAATCAACGTTCTCCCATTCCAACCACCGGACGAGTTTATGTGGAGAACACCCAAAGAAGCATTTGCTCCGAATGCATTATGCCGACGTGAAGCATGGAGGTGGGTCCCTTTGGGGATGGGGGCGATATCTTTGGTGGTCTTGGGGCCCCTTGTTACCTTTCATGGCAAGTTTGCTGCCCACTATGTCGATATCCTGGGGGTCAGGTGCATCCATTTGTCCGACTTTATTTCCCGGAGAATGCCCATTTTATCAAGACGACAACGCTCCTATCCACAGAAAACAAAATCGTGCAAGAATGGTTTGCAGAGCATGAGGGGGGCGTAGGTCATCTTTTTTTGGCCCCCCATACCTGATTTAAATATTATTGAATATTTGTGGGGATATTTGGAGTCAAAACCCGGCTCGATTCCCCCCCCCATCTACGATTTCGGGATTAGAGACCGCCCCCACGGAATGGCTTCATATTCCATTAAAAATTGTTCATGACCCTATGGGCCATCCCACGTCGCATCAGTCTGTAATTCAGTCAAAGGGGGCCAACTCCCCCATTAATAAAGCATTCTTTCATAGGTGCTCGTATTATTTTGTCACCCATGTGTATATATATATATATATATATATAAACCAGTAAGACAGAATTATGTATTTCAGAAGATGTACTAATTTTAAATAAAATTAAAGAGTCATGCTTTGCATATTATTAAGGACATTCATAAATTTTTAAACAAAACATAACATAGATGTTAATTTAAAAAAGGATTACAAATAGAATACTGTACACTTTTTTATATGAATAAATCATATGATAAGTTAATTTTCTGACATATTTAAAACACGTGTCATCTTTCCCAATACAAAAATTTCTATTAAAAAGCTTTTTAAAAACAATAAAAAAAAAAAGGTAGATCAATTTTTTTAAATATAATGTGCCTATAAAGCAAG